>CM033473.1:298142379-298392267 GCA_019447015.1 Hymenochirus boettgeri
CCCCCCAAAAACTAGTGCAAAACTGTAGGGGGAGATAGTGAAGGGAATCTGATTTAGCACAGCCTGTGCAATGCATTTCTCATCAGTGTACCTTATTAAAGGGAAGGTTGGAGGGTAGAAAGAGTGTGTTTTTGATTCAGCTGTCTGTATAAAAACAACAAGCTAAGAAATGCATTACACAGAGAAATGCATTGACAGAGCTGTGCTAAGATATGGTCATTAATTATCCTGAGCACTGCACCATGCTCTATAAGTGTACGTATTAAAGTACGTACGATTCAGGTGCGTTGCAGGGTGGCCGTGCCCTAAATGTACATTGCAGCAATACACACACTAATATAAATGGTGGAGTGCAGAAATAAACACATACAAAGACACAGTCTTGCAGAAATGCTCCCAAATATAAAGGGTTAACAAGTTGCTTCCTCAATATATATGAAAACAGTTAACTCCTTCCCCCGCTCTGTTTAAGCAGGAAAATCTGCTAAAATATTCACTGCTATCTCTGATGATTGGCTGGGAGACACGGCAGGTGGGGACTCTGGTTCAACTCTTACATGCAGCTTAGCATACGGGGAGTGGGAAACAAACACAAGTAGCTAGTTAGCATGTGCAGAAGGAATTTTGGTACCTGGACCACCAGGAAGAGGCAACAATAGAGCCAGCCGTGACATCATAGCTTGCCAGTACTCGGAAATGTTCTATAAATGATTTCTACAGTAAGAAGCTGAATTCAGAGGTGAGAGACCAATAGTTTTTTAACAAAGTGACTGTTATAAGAGTCTGTGGAGCTGCCTTTGTATTTTGGGTTTAGTTCTTCTTAATTGTGTTTTGATAGGTTTGATAGATGTTTTGATAGATTTGATAGATTGTTTGATAGGTTTGATGATTGTTTTGATAGATTGATAGATTGTTTGTAGTTGATAGAGTTTGTAGATTGATAGATTTGTGGTTTGTGATTGTTTTGATGAGGTTGATAGACTGTTTTGATAGATTGATAGATTGTTTGAGAGGTTTGATAGTTGATAGATGTTTTGATAGGTTTGATAGACTGTTTTGATAGATTTGATAGTTTGTTTGATAGATTGTTTGATAGGTTTGCAGATGGTTTTGATAGGATTGATAGTTTGTTTGATAGGTTTGATAGATTGTTTTGATGATTTGATAGATTGTTTTGATAGATTTGATAGATTGTGCTTGTGAAGGTTCTCATTCATCCAGGTCATGGTATATCTGTTGTATTCAATTAGATCAACTGGACTTGAAGTTTAGTTCTTGAAGATGTTTCGCTAGTCATCCAACTGGCTTTCTCAATTCAGAATGAATTGAGAAAGCCAGTCGGATGACTAGTGAAACGTCTTCAAGAACTAAACTACAAGTCCAGTTGATCTAATTGAATACAACAGATATGATTTGATAGATTGTTTTGATAGGTTTGGAAGGTTTTTTTGATAGGTTTGATAGATTGTTTTGATAGATTTGATAGATTGTTTTGATAGGTTTAATAGATTGTTTTGATAGGTTTGATAGATTGTTTTAATAGATTTGATAGACTGTTTGTAGATATTGATAGATGTTTTTTTGATAGATTTGATTGACTGTTTGATAGGTTGATAGATTGTTTTGATAGGTTTGATAGATTGTTTTGATAGGTTGTAGATTGTTTTGATAGGTTTGATAGATGTTTTGCTTTGATAGGTTTGAGAGATTGTTTTGATAGATTTGATGATTGTTTTGATAGGTTTGATAGATTGCTTGATATATTATAGACTGTTTTGCTAGATTTGATAAATGTTTTGCTAGATTTGATAGATCGTTTTGATAGATTTGATAGATGTGTTTGATAGGTTTGATAGATTGTAAGGGTCACCAGGGAAGTAGGGGACGGAAGGATAGGGGGGCTTCTTCCCAGCTGGTCGATCCCAACAGATTTGCCATTTTAGGTGAAGATGTGGAGGACGATGGCTCGGAAGCAGCATGTATGGAGCGGGCCTTTCCCTTGAGCACCCAGGGGACGGCCATCCCTCCAATACAAGGGAGGGAGAACTGGGGGCTAGGAAGGATAGACAGGTGGTAGTGGTAGGGGATTCTATTATTAGAAGGTGGAGATAGGGTAATCTGTCGCCAGGACCCTGCATGCCGAACAGGGTGTTGTCTGCCTGGTGCTAGGGTTCGACATGTGGTGGATCATGTAGACAGATTATTGGGTGGGGCTGGGGTGACCCGGCGGTCTTGTTCACATTGGTGCCAATGACAAAGTTAGAGGTGGAGGTGAGGTCCAAAAATGATTTCCGAGAATTAGGGGCCAAGTTAAAAGCAAGGACCTCCAGGGTAGTGATTTCAAAATACTACCGCAGCCACGTGCTACGCTAGGGAGGCAACGGGAGCTCAGGAGTATAAATGCGTGTCGAAGGAGTGGTTGTAAGGAGATGGGGTTGGGTTTTTAGAGAACTGGGCTGACTTTTCTGTTGGCTACAGGCTCTTTAGTAGTGACGGATTGCACCTCAATGGTGGTGGTGCAACTGTTTGGGGGAGAAGATGGCTAGGGGGTTGGAGGAGATTTAAACTAGGTTGGGGGGGAGGGAACGTTTACTACACAGGGGTAGATAGTAGATAAGAAGTTAGGGATCTGGGGGCTAGTAACACAATGGAGGGGAGGAGAAGGAGGAGGGGGGAGCATAGAGGATAAGGAGGCATGTACGACCATGTATGGAAGTAAATCAATTGATAATCTAAAATGTATGTTTACAAATGCAAGGAGTCTGGCTGGAAAAACCGGCGAACTTGAAATAATAGCGTTAAGGAAAGGTATGATGAATTGGTATAGCAGAATCATGGCTTAATGATTCACACGACTGGACAGTAAATATTGAAGGGTACTCTTATTTAGACATGACCGAGTTAATAAGAAAGGAGGAGGAGGATGTATGTATGTAAACAGGAATTGAAGCCAAATTTAAAGATGGATAGATGGGGGAGCAAACGATGCGGCAGAAACATTATGGGTGGAACTGGTGTACAGGAAGCAAGAAGGTAGGTAAATTATTGTTTGAGTGTGTTATAAGCCGCCAAATGCCGGGGAAGAGGTGGAAATGAATCTCCATATGCAGTTGGCGAAGGCTGCTGGTATGGGGCATGTTTGGTTATGGGGGATTTTAACTACCTGAAATAGAGTTGGGTAATGGAACTGCCAGCACCTCAAAAGGAGTAAAGTTTTAAATTTCCTATATGAGCATTTTCTTTTCACAGATGGTGAGAAGTCCTACTAGAAAGAATGCGTGTTGGATCTGGTGATATCTAATAACCCAGAGCTCATTGGAGGATGAAGGTAATGGGAAAGCTAGGGAAAGTGACCAGATATAGTGTCATAAATAGGTGCAGAAAACTAAAGTGCATGGGGTTTCTATAAAACACACTCTTCCTACCCTCCAACAATCCCTTTAATAAGGTACACTGATGAGAAATGCATTGCACAGAGCTGGTGCACAGAGCAGGTTCATTTCTCTATCCTCCCCCTACAGTTCTGCACATGTGGTTTCTATAAAACACACTCTTCCTACCCTCCAACAATCCCTTTAATAAGGTACACTGATGAGAAATGCATTGCACAGAACTGGTGCACAGAGCAGGTTCATTTCTCTATCCTCCCCCTACAGTTCTGCACCATGTGGTTCCTATAAAAACGCACTCTTCCTACCCTCCAACATTCCCCTTTAAGAAGCTACACTTTCTGCTAATATTGCTACAGCTGATAGTGAGAGCTAGAGGCCTTCATACTACGGGCCATATTAATAATAGTGTGGTGTGGTATCTCCTTCTTTAGTGATCGTTATGGAGATCATCAATTTATGATCACTATCGTAAATCTTGTAAATGTACGATAGTCAATGTAAATCTATGACAGCCCGTAGAATATCATTACGGTAGTTTATTACCACATGTTATGGTATACTACTGCAACAGTCGTACAGTAACGAAAACCAACGGTATCGCAAGTTTTTAAATATGGCCCTCCAACACTTAAACAATACATTGCAGGTGAAACATACAAAGACACAGGTCTGTAACTGTGAATAGTGCAGGCTTATTGCAAAACATGAATTCTACATGTTTCTGACCCACTTGTCCTTCCTCAAGTGCTTGAGTGGGTCTGAAACATGTAGCACGCATGTTTTGCAATAAACTTGGAATATTTACAGCTACAGACCTGTGTATTTGTATGTTTCACCTGCAATTTATTGTTTATATATCGGATTTGGTGGTGTGAAAGCCGTAGGTGAGACATACATTATTTCAGATCCGGACACACTAGATACCCAGACCGATATACATCACACTACAACACTGCTACTAGGAAATCTATATACAGACCTATATACATCACACTACAACACTGCTGAAAGAATAACATATCCTAATCTAGCCTCGCCGGACTTTGATTGATGCCTGTCAGACTCACTAAAAGACCTTCAGCGCTGGGAGAAAGGATTACAACACGTTCGGTACGGTAGAACCCAGTTTCTCGGTTTATTCACATGTTACATTGGGTTTTCACAAAGAGAAAAAGGGGGCGTGGCCAGACACAGTGTCTGCCGATGACATACTAAAACCTTGGAATATGAAGATAGAGTCAGGCTGACACACAAAATGTAGGGAAAAGACCTTGAGCTCACTGGGAAGCTCAAGTGGTATCAAATGAGAAAGAACATTTGGAAACAAAACATCTGCAATAACACGACAATAATATAAGACAAAATGGAGTCAGAGAACAAAATGGCTGCTATTAGGCTAAGTGATTATAGAGAATATATAAAAACCTAACAGTTCCACCCTTTTATCCCGAAGGGCTAACTAAACAGAAATTATATGTAATTTATAGCAAAATTATCAGTGGAAATAGTATTCAGAGAAAACATATTCATCTACTTTGATGTGATTGCTAAGTTGTTGCAAATTACTGATCTAATATTGTTTGGTAGGTAAGATTACACTTCATGTCATTGTTCACAGAAACATATTTACATTAGGGGAACAAATAAAAATAAAACAAACTTCAGCAGCAGTAACATTTTGAGTCCGAATCATAACCATATCTACAGTTCGTTCACTGGAGGTCTGTTGAGGTATTCTGGAAAATTTAAGCGGGTTACACCATCTTCTCGGATAATTGGGATCCAATATCTTATAGTGCTGATCAGTCAGATAGTATTGGAGACATATTGGAACTGAAACTGGAATAGCAACTAAACAAGTACTTATAATGTCCTGAACAGTTTTACATTTCCTAAACAAAAGTCAGTTATATTTAGGAGCTTCTTTGAAATATACTCCCAAATGTTACCTGGGGGCAATGGAACATGGGGGAAAGTAATAGAGTGGGAAACTCTGTTCATTCTAATAACCTCAAAATAGAAAAAACACAGAATAAGATGAAAAATGAACAGGTCAGGAAAATGTATTTCATTTGGAGTTTACAATTTATCACTGGTTTGGAATCTGGGCTTATCTTGGTGGGTGGGTGTGTTGTCATCTCTGAAATCATCTGGGTGGTCTCTGAAGTCATCTGGTTCTCCAATCAACAGATTCGGTGCGCGCTTTACTCTGGAAGCATGTATCCACGATGGATTGCCTTCAACCAAGATAGCTGTGCGAGTCACAGAGAGGCTCTAAAGATTTATGTTGATATAACGCCTTTACCAAGACCACATCACCTGATTTAAATGGGTGCGTCGGGGCACTAGAAAATAAAGGAAAAAAACAAAGAAACATCACCACAGATGCTATTCAATTTTTCAATCAGTTTTGCCACATAAGCTTCCTGGATAAATTCCAGGTCACCTGTAATTAATGTCCCTGTCTTAACTGCCCAAAGCGTAGGGAATGGTTTACCCATTAAAATTTCGAAAGGGGACAACTTATATCTGTTGTATTCAATTAGATCAACCGGACTTGAAGTTTAGTTCTTGAAAACGTTTCGCTAGTCATCCGACTGGCTTTCTCAATTCAGAATGACTTGTACAAGAATCTGTGGCAATTATGTACCCTGGAAAATCCCAATTAGCATATCACAGCCAGGTGTTAAGGGCATGATTAGATAGTGGCTAAGAGGTGTTAAAGGAACGCCCAGAGTAAGGTGTCAAAACAGCATTGTACATGGCAGACAGATGGTGTCGAACCCCCCCACCTCTATTTAGGCTTGGTTTCAAGAACTAAACTTCAAGTACGGTTGATCTAATTGAATACAACAGATATACCATGACCTGGATGAATGAGAACCTTCACAAGCAAGGGGACAACTTGTATGTAGAATTGGGGGCCATACGAATCTCTGCTAATACAGCTGGTAAATAAATATCCCATTTACTGAAAGAACCTGCAGTAGCCTTCCTAAATTTCTCTTTTATTGTGCGGTTCATTCGTTCAACAACATCTGAACTCTGGGGAAAAGAAACTTCTATTCAATGAACATCAATTACACAATCTGCTGTAATACTTTAGAAATAAAAGCTGGCCCTTTATCTGAATCCATCCAACAGGACAACCTCATTTAGGAATAATTTCCTTACACAAAATTTTAGCAACAGTTTTCACATCTTCTTTTTACTAAGTATATACATTTGGGCAATAAACATTGTGGCTAAGACTTTTATGAGCCATATTATTACTATAACTATCCCATCTTTAATAAAGACCCAAAAGGTCTAAAAACAATGCTTAAAAAAAAAAAAAAAAACTTAAAAAAAAAATGAATCGGGAGAAAACAAAAACTTAAACTGAAATAATAACATTCTCAGGGAAACATGGGAATGCAGGAAAGAAACAAAAGAAACGGAGAAAAGAATAGCAATTTAACACATATATGAGATAACATTCCCATAAACAACATGAAAAGAACTCACAATTATTTCATTTAAACAACTAAAACATAAGGAAGATAATAATCCACAAATTAAATTAATGTAAAGTCAGCTCACTCATTTATAAACTTTCTACTGCCAAATTCTACCAAAACCAACTACATTAAAATCATACCTGGAAACAATGAACTAACAGCTTAAACCTTAAACAAAACACCAGTACGGGTTAAAGAAAAGATTAAGCTAAATAAACAAAACACGGTAACGGACTAAATTCCAAACAGAATCTGGGAATTGAAGATCTATATACACTATACACAAACACAACCATAACAGCTCTAATTGGTAGAGAATCAAATCGGACTGAGGAGAGATTTACACCTATATTTAAATATTAATTACTTGGGTATTAATTTAACCTGTAATCTTAATACAGTAAATAAAAGGAATATACTATGGGGTAAGACCTGAATATATCTAACTTCTAAGACCATAATGGATTTAAAATAACCTCATACTCTGTGAGGCATCGGATAGTTCATATTCTATTCTTTAGCATTTATAAAACATGATTAGATGTTAATTAAACATTCTCCGTGCCCAATATAATAGAGTTGGAGGCCTCAACGGCCATTGCACAGGCTGCAGGGGGGCACAGACATTAAGGCATCCCCTGAACAGTGACTGCCAATGATTTAGAAAAAATAAGTGACTAGTTTCAAGGTGTCTCTGTGATATTGTGATAAAACTGCCACCATGATTTTACAATGTTCTCTTATAATACAAATGAAAAGATTTATCATAATTCACAAAGCTCAGAGCAGGGGCAGAGGTAAATGTTATTACAATTATTTAAACATTCTTTGTCATTTTTGGTGTCCATAGAATGATGTCTGGACAGTCTTTAATGGTGCATTTTGGAGCATTTGGTCCCAGTGGGAGTTGGCTGGGATTCATTGTTGGTAAAAGTTCATGAAGCCGACCAATTCAGCTTTATTACAGGGTGTTTGAAACGTAAAAATGTCTTTATCTCTGGCGGGGCTGACCAGATGTTCACCCTTAGATATTATACAACCAAGATATTGAACTGAGTCTTTGCAATATTGTATTTTCTGGAAGCTTTTGATGCAGCACAATTGAGGAGAGAGAAACCTTTCACATACCTCCATGCTCTGGATACACAATAACCACATTAACATATTTGACAATTAATATATTTCACATAATCTTAGAACCATGTGGCTGAACCCATTATTATTTTAACACTTCACAGAGAGCCATAGAGTCTGTCACTGGCAAGTCCACCAAATCTTTATGTCAAACAGTGACACATAAATTGGGACTCTTCAAAAAATGAATACAAAAAGACAAAGCCGTAGCACCAGCCGACATGCAGAAAAAAGGCATATCTCAAAATCAACAACTGTATTACATTGGGTATTGGCAGAAATGCTAATAAGGGCTTAAATATCCAAAACTATAGGCATTATCTGTATTATGAGCGGGCTATAATAGGGGTATAAAATAGGAAGATAGTCTTTATAATTACTCATTGCTTTACAAAGGTACAAACCATTGGCAGAATACTATTAATTATATCTTGTTAAAAGGGGGTTAGGGGCATTAAAAAAATAATCCGTACATCAACTTTTACTTCCAACAAGTTATGCTACTAAAGAAAATTAAGATACACAATATACTTACTAATTCCTGTATTATCAAATTAATGGGGTAATCTGGTAATAATTCAAAGGAAAAATAAGACAATAACAATTGGCCATTATCCCTATTAGTGACAAATATTTTATATTCTTAGTCTCTGCAAGTCCCCCAATAAATCTCTACAAAAACTTGCAATCAGCTGAGGGACCATTAATATAAGGAAACTTTTGATAGAGAACCACATAGTCCCTGTATCATTAAAAAATTAAACAGCTTACCTCGTATATGAAGAACACAAATAGGATTACACATTCTGTCCATGAGCTGTACCACAGAGAGGGAATCACTTGTGGGAAAATCCATTACAACTGCCATCATAGGGGATATCTATCTGTGACTGTATTTTCACATCCTACTTAGCTATATGGATATAACGGGTCTCACTAATGATCTAATTTATTACAAATAACATATCTACTATTATTAAGCTGATTATTCTGATAAACTCCTCTTTGAAAACCACCAGAAATTCTACCAGATCCTTGCCCTTTACCACTTTCTAAATCTTCACTTTCTCAAAAAACCTCTGTAATATATAAAAAAAACTTCCGTAGACATTTCTACCTCCATTCGCAATTATAAAACTCCCGTTTAAAACTAGACTAGTTAGACATAAAATCTACTTTCGTTTCCCACGAGCCAAAAGGAAAAAAAAAAGGAGGGGTAAAGCGGGGGTGTTTGGAATGTAAGAAGATAAGAATTAGACACAGAACTTGTCTAACTGAAAAATCCAGGAAGGAAATTACATTTATAATAGAAAACATCGAGTCCAAACATTCTAAGTGAAACCAGCATTAGCCAAATTTAAACTCACTTATTAATGTAATTAGATTTATAATAAAATACACTAAGAGAGCTCTCAATGAGAACATACATCTTTTATCCAACCCAATATATTATCAAACCATGGATTTCAATAATTGTACCATCAATACGGATCACGTAATGTTGTTTGCCAGGAAAATTCTTCGGAACTTCTGTACCAGTCTTGTTATCAGTATTTTCCCACACATTGGAAACCTGTAAACTTAGAATTAAAACACTTTAATATACTTTGAATGACTTATCATGTTTGGGTCAGACACCTTTACTGTGAAACTTTCCATCCTGTAAGCAAGAAGGTTAACAATAAGCGCAAAGCAAGCAAGCTCAGCAAATTAACAAATTTGACAGACAAAACTGTTACACATAAAACACAAAACTGTTACACATAAAACACACAAGACATACAAAGGTAAGGTCTCTTAATGTTCCGTATAATGCTAGCTAGCAAAGAAACACAACTCAGAAGTTCGAACTTCAAATGAACCGGACCACACTGTCCGTTCTATAAATGGTTAAGCTTAACTCTTTCCGTCCCCGTCCCTAACTCCCACATTTTAAACTTCGCGCCAAAGTCTTGCCGAAGCAACTCCTATTTAAGGAGAAAACATTAACTCTCTATATGCAGGTCGCCACCTGCGGGAGTATACCTTGTAGTCCAACCACAAGTTGCGAGTAATACCCCTCGCCTAGGGATCCTACCAATCAAGGGGAAATATATCTCTTGTACGGCTCCCAGTTACCTCTTCCCAAGAGAAACTAAAAATGCAGATCGCCACCTGCGGGAGTCTACCTTACTCTTTAACTCTTTAGAACACCCAGCACCAAGTTTTTACATTCCACTCAGGGAATAAAACTCTTTCAGAATTTAACACTCCACCCACGAAGCAACTTCGTTAAGAGAACTCGATCACAGGTCCCAGCCTGCGGGCATTCTACTTACAGACCCCATCTGTAAGACGTGGGGCATGCGTCCACCCTTCCAGACCCACATTTTAAAATCTATACCAATGTGCTGATACAAGTTACGGAACAAGCAAGCAAGACAGAACTTAAAATTAATAAGTTCAATACTTACGGTCCTGTAGGTTGTATCCCCACTTACTGACACCAATTGAAAAAATAACATATCCTAATCTAGCCTCGCTGGACTTTGATTGATGCCTGTCAGACCCACTAAAAGACCTTCAGCGCTGGGAGAAAGGATTACAACACGTTCGGTACGGTAGAAACCAGTTTCTCGGTTTATTCACATGTTACATTGGGTTTTCACAAAGAGAAAAAGGGGGCGTGGCCAGACACAGTGTCTGCCGATGACATACTAAAACCTTGGAATATGAAGATAGAGTCAGGCTGACACACAAAATGTAGGAAAAAAGACCTTGAGCTCACTGGAAAGATCAAGTGGTATCAAATGAGAAAGAACATTTGGAAACAAAACATCTGCAATAACACGACAATAATACAAGACAAAATGATGTCAGAGAACAAAATGGCTGCTATTAGGCTAAGTGATTATAGAGAATATATAAAAACCTAACAACTGCTACTAGGAAAGGGTTAATCAGCTGCACCACCAATTTGAATATTGATGATGTAATATATTCCTACATCATAGGGGTTAACAGGTGGGAGTGGAAATCACACAGGTGCTGAAAATGTAATCAAGGCAAAAGTACTGGCAGGGAAGGGAAAATGTCAGCTTCAGATTTGGGGAACAAACAGAACCTAAAATGAGCTCATAGAGGTAAAGAAAAGGCCCCTGAGTAGAATCTTCCATGCTGAGAAGGGTGTTGAGGCAAGTACTTTCTAACTTAAACTTTGATTTTTTGGGTTTAGTTCTCCTTTAATAGTAAATGTTAAGTTTGATCTTTTAGAATAATGTTCAATAATGTCTATAGTAGGTTTATATGAATGATATGGTTAATTTATACCTTTAGATCAGCTATGGCACCACAGATCCGGTTTTCAATGACAGAATCCAGTTTCCCTCATTTTACCGGACGGTTCCAAATGAATCCTTGGAAATTGATGCGATTGTGCAGATCCTGAAACACTTTGGCTGGAGATTTGTTGGGTTAATTCTATCTGATGATGACAATGGAATGAGAGCCTTTGAAATAATAAGTAAAGGAATAGAAAGTTATGGCGGATGTGTTGCCTTTTCTTCTTTTATTGGAGATGATTTATTTTCCGTTCTGGTTGGCTATGGTATAAGAAGGGAAATTGCTAAAAGTAAAGCTAATGTGATTGTTCTGATTTTAAACTTTAAGCATTTTTACATCTTGAGTAAAATGATATTTGTAGAAAACAAAAGGATAAAAAAAATATTTGTTGCTTCCTCTTTCTTCTCCAATATTAATAAACTTGGAAGTAAAGTATTCACATTAAATGGTACAATATCATTATCAGTCCATGAAGGAGAGATCCCAGCATTTAAAGAATTCCTTTACAGACTGACCCCTGTTCACTACCCTAATGATGTTATTACTGATGACATATGGCAATGGTTATACGGAGTCTATTCTGAGTTTAGTAATTAATACAAGTTCATCATATACAGATGTACCGGGAATGAGACTGTTAAGATGGGTTTTATCAAACTTTGGTAGTTTTGATTTTACAGTTTCCTATAGAGTTTACACTGCAGTCTATGCACTGGCTCATGCCCTACATAATATGTTCTATACACAGACACCAGCCAATCACCTGGTACCAGCCAAAAATCTAGAAAGGAATTACAAGTCATGGCAGGTAGGATTATCTATATATATATATATATATAAAAGTCAATGTATGTACTGTATGTATATATGTTCCAGAAACACTTCCAAATGGCTGGGGCAATTTTGATGAGACTAGGTAAACATACATTTCAAGACCTAGGCTACTTTATTACTTTTACAAACCACCCCTTACCCCCTTTTTGACCCCTTTTCATTCATGTATAAGTAAATTATGGATGTGATCTGACAGGTGTGCTGCCATCTGGAGGGGAGTCGAGTGATTGCCCAATACACAACCAAACCTGAGCTACGCAACACAACTATACTATACAAAACTATGCCAGAAAATCACTGAGCAGATTGCATTAAAGGACATGTCCACCCCCAAAACTAGAATTTAACCCACTATTGGCCCCACTGTGTAGTGTATAAAAAGCCTTACCTTAAATCCCAGCTCCAAATGGTTCTCCTGTAATGTCCCCCCAAAGTTAAAACAACTGCCCACCAGGAGCCTGGCCACCAGGGAAATTGTTTCCGCCTCTGAGCTGTCCTCTCAGAGGTTTTTGGCTTGCTCAGAGCACCCCTTCACTCCCTCCACTACCCCTCCCTCTCCCCCTAGTGTAAAAACCCTTTCCCACATATTAGGGATAGTTCCCCCAGTCCCAACCGCTATAAAATATTTATAAGAAACTCCCCCGATCTTTACTTACCTTCCCTCTCTCCTCCGGCATTCTAAACTGCCAGCAGCCACATCTGTGATGGGCTGCCTCTAAGCCAATCACAGATGCGGCTGCCGGTCCGGCCCCCTGCAGAAGGCCTGGCATTGTGGCGGAGGACAGAGGGAAGGTAAGTAACAAGTGGGGGACTTTCTTGAAAATCTAATATAGCGGTTGGGGCTGGGGCAACTATCCCTACAATATATTAAAAATGATCAAAAGGGGTGGACATGCCCTTTAAAGATCAGTGCAAATGGCCAGATACCCCAAATTCCACAATCCTATTGAATATGATAGAGTGATAAACCTACTCAGAGGCAGGAATTAATTTCGTTAAAGGAGCTCTGAGGCAGTCTGAGCTGCACAGTCAACTTGAGAAGAGAAACACAGGGCAAGAACTACAACTAGCTTAGGACAAAGGCAAGCTTACATGCTTGTAATTTATTTACCTGCTTTATACAGACATCCCACCCTATTAATGTTGATATCCGGGACACCTTCCCCCATCACTCAGTGCTCAGTGTTACAGTAAGCCCTTCAGTTTACAAATTGCCCAGTGTTACAATCGGCCTTTCTGTAGGAATGTCATTTTTAGGGATGCACTGACTGCAATTTAATTGAAATTACCAGCATTCATTGTGAGTCATTGTCACAAACACCAGTTCACTGAACATGTGATCTGACCAATCAATCGGTATTTTGTCACCACCACCTTAAGCTTGAGGCCTTGAGGAACCCACACAATCACTCTTGACTCTCACTGGCTATACACACCTCTGTCCTAGCAGCTAAACACTACACCACTCACTCAACCAAAGGGCTAATCATCTTCACACATTCACACTTTCCTGCCAGCAGTCACAGAGTTAATTAGCCTTTACACAAGCAAAGTATCCCATAGACCATCCAAACCCATGTACGTTATTAGAGGCTACAAAATGTATTACATTTTTGATTTAATAATCTAAGAGGTGGACCGTGCACATAATACAAAATAATAGAAAATGATGTTACAAAGAAAGACATACAATATAGGTACAAACAGTTACATATATAAAAAGAGAAAAAAAAAAACAGAGCGTACAGAATTCTGGGTTCCAGAGGCAGGAAGAAATAATGGACACACCCCAACCAGGTTGGACTTCAAAAGTATAACACAGACCTTAGAAAGTTCCCCATCTTTAAAGGTCTCCAAAGACAATTTCCCCCTCCCATCTGCACGAGTACAAGTTTATGACATGTCCCATACCTTAATTCCATCCACAATGTACACAGACCACAATAACTTGAATTCTGTACATTGTAATATCCCAACAATCTGATATTCTTATTCTACATGATTTATCCAAAAATCAATATCAAACATGACTGGCCCCAGACACCTTTATCCAAGATTATCCAAGTATTATCGCATTAGTTAATGGGTAATACATACATGGGTTAAATAATGAATTTGTGCTACCTGCGCTATTTCCAAAATTTCGAGATAAAGGAGCCAAGAAAGGGAGTATCTTAGGTAAACATCTAATTTTCTCTCTAATAAAATGCAGGGCATTTCCCAAATGAAAAGTTTTAGGTGAGTTCATTTTAAATGTATCTTTTTATTAATATCATGAGGAACTACTGGGTCAGTGGGCAATTATACACAATGTAGCCTCCCTTTAAAAGTACCCAGGGTGAGAACCTAAACCACTTGGCCCTCAACCCTGGGTTTTGTCCTGCTGCCCCTTGTTGGCGGCATTCAATTTTGCTCATTCTCCCAGCCAGGCCCTGTATCCTTCCTTAGCCTGGAGTCTGACCAATGGGATGACATGCAAGAAACTAGCCTTTACCTTGGTCAGATCCTAAACTAAGGTGCAGCAGGAGTTGACAAGGAGAATGAGCAGAACATTAAGCTATGGGTAATGGACATCAGGACAGAACCCAGGAGTGAGGGATAAGTGGTTAGGTCCTCATCCTGGGTACTGAAAAAATGTTTGTTTTTCTAAATTGCATCTTACTGGAAACTATCATTCTTCCCAACTATCACCTTTGCCCCCCCCTCCCCTGATAATCTGCCCCTTATTTCTTTAGATATCCAGTCTGTAAAATCTCACATTTCAGCTGTCAATCACGTGCCTTATTATCATAAACTCTTCTGCTGTGTGTAACTGGAATGGGGACAGTTGGTATGGGTGAACATGTGTTACTGAGAGAAATAATATACCAGTTTTTCAGTAATGCCCCTACCATTATATTTGTCAGCTCTGCTCAAACCTGAAGAGATAAGGTGTTTGCCTGAGATTCTCCCCTTTTTGACCCCCATCTACCCTGGTGTGTGGAGGTTTGAATAGAAATGGACATGGTTATCATAGACTGCATTTAAAATGGATATCAAGGAATCCATCCTTCTCTATGGTAAATTTTAGAGATGAACAAAAATGGCAAATTACCTTCTGTCAGTGGATCTATGGAATCTAAGTTTTGAAAATCAGGATTTTCGAACACACATTTGTAATTTAATCTAATTTTCAATGTTTTGCTTTTCTAATATTTAATATTCAATTACAGCTGACATCAAATACTCATCCAGAGTCACTCAGCATCTGGTGAATCTCTCCCGAGACATTTACCAAGATCACCTGTGGCTCTGGGTGAATCTCCCTAATCGTCTTTCTAAGCAAATAATTTTTTTTTTCATGGCACTTGAACTTAATAAAAAAATGTCTACATTTTTTGGACTCCTTTGAAACTGCTTCCTATTTATCATGGTTTAATCGTTATTTGCCTAAAGCATGAGAGAAATCTGACACTTTGAATACAAAGTGAAGACATCTTGGATATAATATAATACATTTTATTGGCTAACTAAAATGATTGAAAATTTGGACTTGGAGTCAGGAAGGAATTTTTCCCCCCTTCATGAATTTGGTGGTTTTTTTTTTCCTTCCTCTGGATCAACAGTTAGGCAGGAAATGAGGATATTGCTAAATGGGTTGGACTGGATGGACGTATGTCTTTAATCAATCTCAAATACTGTACTATACTATACTATATTATACTATACTACACTATACTATACTATACTATACTATATTATACTATACTATACTATACTATACTAGTTAAGCTTTCAAAACACTTAGGCTTCTTCCTCAGGCATGATACAATACTGAACCTTGTGAAACACACTATTTATACATACTTGAACAAAATCTTTCTGACATTATACTGATGTTATCTTATGCCCCCATGCCTGATTGGCAATGGCTGTCGTAAATAAAACAAAAAAATGCACATTTAATGATCACACGCAGTAATAAAAGAATTAGCAAAGGTTAGACAAATGGTCAGATACACTTCACCTCTAGTGTCAATGGAGGGTCTGGTATAAATATAGTATAAATATTATAGTAGTATAGCATATACAATATACTATTAATAATATATATATATATATATATATATATATATATATATAACGGTGACCAGATGCACTCCTCCCTTGCCCACACACGTTGCCCGGGTGCCTCCGGCAATTCACGGTATAAGTAACAGATAGGGGAACTCCATGGACTGCAACAAATAATTTATTATAACATCAAACGGATCAACGCGTTTCAGCCTACACGTGGCTGTCGTCAGGATGCTGACGAAAGCCACATGTAGGCTGTCCACGTGGCTGTCGTCAGGATGCTGACGAAAGCCACATGTAGGCTGTCCTCAGCAGTCCATGGAGTGCCCCTATCTGTTACTTATGTATTATAAGAAATAATTCACTCCTTTACCCCCTATCTGTTACTTATGTATTATAAGAAATAATGCACTCCTTTACATTATAATATAAGGATATTACGCCACCTTGGAGTTCCCTGCCCTGTATAAATGCACTCGGCCTGTGGCCTTGTAATATAAGGATATTACGCCTTATAATTTAAGGATATTACACCACCTCTGAGTTCCCTGCCCCATGTAAAAGAACAGCGGCGTTGTGCTTGTATATGGTCAGGGAACTCCTCGGTGGCGTAATATCCTCATATTACACTGTAATGTTAAAAGCAAGGACCTCAAGGGTAGTGATTTCATAATTACTACCGCAGCCATGTGCTACGCTAATGAGGCAACAGGAGTTCAGGAGTATAAATGCGTGGCTAAGAGGGTGGTGTAAGGAGATAGGGTTTGGGTTTTTAGAGAACTGGGCTGACTTTTCTGTTGGCTACAGGCTCTTTAGTAGAGATGGATTGCACCTCTTTAATGATGGTAAAGCTGTTTTGGAGGAGAAGGTGGCTAGGGGTTGGAGGAGATTTTAAACTAAGTATGGAGGGGAGGGTACGCTGAACGGTGAAACTGTGGAACTGTCTTCCAGCAGATGTGGTAATGGCAAGTTCATTAAATAGCTTTAAAAAAGGCCTGGATAAGTTTCTAAAACTAAAAAAATATTGAGAATTACTGGTATTAATACATATACTGTAGTTCTGGTTGGTACAGGGATACTATATAATATTGAGAAATACTGGTATTAATACATATACTGTAGTTCTGGTTGGTATGTGGATACATTATATAGTATCCCTGTACCAACCAGAAAAAGTATATGTATTATACCAGTAATTCTCAATATTTTTTAGTTTAGAAATTATCCAGGCCTTTTTTAAAGCTATTTATGACTTGCCATTACCACATCTGCTGGAAGACAGTTCCACAGTTTCACCGTTCAGCGTACCCTCCCCTCCACTTAGTTTAAAATCTCCTCCAACCCCTAGCCACCTTCTCCTCAAAACAGCTTTACCATAATAAAGAGGTGCCATCCATCTCTACTAAAGAGCCTGTAGCCAACAGAAAAGTCAGCCCAGTTCTCTAAAAACCCAAACCCTATCTCCTTACACCACCCTCTTAGCCACGCATTTATACTCCTGAACTCCGTTGCCTCATTAGCGTAGCACATGGCTGCGGTAGTAATTATGAAATCACTACCCTGAGGTCCTTGCTTTTAACATTACAGTTGTATATGAGGATATTACGCCACCGAGGAGTTCCCTGACCATAACAAGCACAACGCCGTGTTCTTTTACATGGGGCAGGGAACTCAGGGTGGTGTGTAATATCCTTAATTATAAGGCGTAATATCCTATATTACAAGGCCACAGGCCGAGTGCTTTATACAGGGCAGGGAACTCCAAGGTGGCGTAATATCCTTATATTATAATGTAAAGGAGTGAATTATTTCTTATAATACATAAGTAACAGATAGGGGCACTCCATGGACTGCTGAGACAGCCTACATGTGGCTTTCGTCAGCATCCTGACGACAGCCACGTGTAGGCTGAAACGCGTTGATCCGTTTGATGTTATAATAAATTATTTGTTGCAGTCATGGAGTTCCCTATTGTTACTTATACCGTGAATGCCGGAGGCACCGGGCAACGTGTGTGGGCAAGGGAGGAGTGCATTCTGTCACCGTTATATATATATATATATATATATATATATATATATATATATTATTAATAGTATATGTATTGCTATACTACTATAATATTTATACTATATTTATACCAGACCCTCCATTGACACTAGAGGTGAAGTGTACTGACCATTGTCTAACCTTTGCTAATTCTTTTATTACTGCGTGTGATCATTAAATGTGCATTTTTTGTTTTTATTACGACAGCCATTGCCAATCAGCAGGGGGCATAAGATAACATCAGTATAATGTCAGAAAGATTTTGTTCAAGTATATAAATAGTGTGTTTCACAAGGTTCAGTATTGTATCATGCCTGAGGAAGAGCCTAAGTGTTTTGAAAGCTTAACTAGATAGTATAGTAGTATAGTTATATAGTATAGTATAGTATAGTATAGTGTAGTATAGTATAATATAGTATAGTTAGTACAGTATTTGAGATTGATTAAAGACATACGTCCATCCAGTCCAACCCATTTAGCAATATCCTCATTTCCTGCCTAACTGTTGATCCAGAGGAAGGAAAAAAAAACCACCAAATTCATGAAGGGGGGAAAAATTCCTTCCGACTCCAAGTCCAAATTTTCAATCATTTTAGTTAGCCAATAAAATGTATTAATTATATCCAAGATGTCTTCACTTTGTATTCAAAGTGTCAGATTTCTCTCATGCTTTAGGCAAATACGATTAAACCATGATAATAGGAAGCAGTTTCAAGGAGTCCAAAAAATGTAGACATTTTTTTATTAAGTTCAGATGAAAAAAAAAATGATTTGCTTAGAAAGACGATTAGGGAGATTCACCCAGAGCCACAGGTGATCTTGGTAAATGTCTCGGGAGAGATTCACCAGATGCTGAGTGACTCTGGATGAGTATTTGATGTCAGCTGTAATTGATATTAAATATTAGAAAAGCAAAACATTGAAAATTAGATAAATTACAAATGTGTGTTCGAAATCCTGATTTCAAAACTTAGATTCCATAGATCCACTGACAGAAGGTAATTTGCCATTTTTGTCTCTCTTAAAATTTACCATAGAGAAGGATGGATTCCTTGATATCCATTTAATGCAGTCTATGATAACCATGTCCATTTCTATTCAAAAACTCCACACCAGGGTAGATGGGGGTCAAAAAGGGGAGAATCTCAGGCAAACACCTTATCTCTTCATGTTTGAGCAGAGCTGACAAATATAATGGTAGGGGCATTACTGAAAAACTGGTATATTATTTCTCTCAGTAACACATGTTCACCCATACCAACTGTCCATTCCAGTTACACACAGCAGAAGAGTTATGATAATAAGGCACGTGATTGACAGCTGAAAGTGAGATTTTCAGACTGGATATCTAAAGAAATAAGGGGCAGATTATCAGGGGAGGGGGGGGCAAAGGTGATAGTTGGGAAGAATGATAGTTTCCAGTAAGATGCAATTTAGAAAAACAAACATTTTTTCAGTACCCAGGATGAGGACCTAACCACTTATCCCTCACTCCTGGGTTCTGTCCGATGTCCATTACCCATAGCTTAATGTTCTGCTCATTTCCTTGTCAACTCCTGCTGCACCTTAGTTTAGGATCTGACCAAGGTAAAGGCTAGTTTCTTGCATGTCATCCCATTGGTCAGACTCCAGGCTAAGGAAGGATACAGGGCTGGCTGGGAGAATGAGCAAAATTGAATGCCGCCAACAAGGGGCAGCAGGACAAAACCCAGGGTTGAGGGCCAAGTGGTTTAGGTTCTCACCCTGGGTACTTTTAAAGGGAGGCACATTGTGTATAATTGCCCACTGACCCAGTAGTTCCTCATGATATTAATTAAAAGATACATTTAAAATGAACTCACCTAAAACTTTTCATTTGGGAAATGCCCTGCATTTATTAGAGAGAAAATTAGATGTTACCTAAGATACTCCCTTTCTTGGCTCCTTATCTCGAAATTTTGGAAATAGCGCAGGTAGCACAAAATTCATATTAACCCATGTATGTATTACCCATTAACTAATGCGATAATACTTGGATAATCTTGGAAAGGTGTCTGGGGCCAGTCATGTTTGATATTGATTTTTGGATAAATCATGTAGAAAAGAATATCAGATTGTTGGGTATACAATGTACAGAATTCAAGTTATTGTGGTCTGTGTACATTGTGGATGGAATTAAGGTATGGGACATGTCATAAACTTGTAACGTGCAGATGGGAGGGGGAAATTGTCTTTGGAGACCTTTAAAGTGGGGAACTTTCTAAGGTCTGTGTTATACTTTTGAAGTCCAACCTGGGTGGGTGTGTCAATTTCTCCTGCCTCTGGAACCCAGAATTCTGTACGCTCTGTTTTTTTTTCTCTTTTTATATATGTAACTGTTTGTACCTATATTGTATGTCTTTCTTTGTAACATCATTTTCTATTATTTTGTATTATGTGCACGGTCCACCTCTTAGATTATTAAATCAAAAATGTAATACATTTTGTAGCCTCTAATAAAGTACATGGGTTTGGATGGTCTATGGGATACTTTGCTTGTGTAAAGGCTAATTAACTCTGTGACTGCTGGCAGGAAAGTGTGAATGTGTGAAGATGATTAGCCCTTTGGTTGAGTGAGTGGTGTATGTTTAGCTGCTAGGACAGAGGTGTGTATAGCCAGTGGAGTCAAGAGTGATTGTGTGGGTTCCTCAAGGCCTCAAGCTTAAGGTGGTGGTGACAAAATACCGATTGATTGGTCAGATCACATGTTCAGTGAACTGGTGTTTGTGACAATGACTCACAATGAATGCTGGTAATTTCATTAAATTGCAGTCAGTGCATCCCTAAAAATGAAATCCTACAGAAAGGCCGATTGTAACACTGGGCAATTTGTAAACTGAAGGGCTTACTGTAACACTGAGCAATGAGTGATGGGGGAAGGTGTCCGGATATCAACATTAATAGGGTGGGATGTCTGTATAAGCAGGTAAATAAATACAAGCATGTAAGCTTGCCTTGTCTAAGCTAGTTGTAGTTCTTGCCCTGTGTTTCTTTCTCAAGTTGACTGGGCAGCTCAGACTGCCTCAGAGCTCCTTTAACGAAATTAATTCCTGCCTTGAGTAGGTTTATCACTCTATCATATTCAATAGGATTGTGGAATTTGGGGTATTGGCCATTTGCACTGATCTTTAAAGGGCATGTCCACCCTTTTGATCATTTTTAATATATTGTGGGATAGTTGCCAGCCCCAACCGCTATATTAGATTTTCAAGAAAGTCCCCCACGTTACTTACCTTCCCTCTGTCCTCCGCCACAATGCCAGGTTCTGCAGGGGGCCGGACCGGCAGCCGCATCTGTGTTGGCTTAGAGGCAGCCCAACAGATGTGGCTGCTGGCAGTTTAGAATGCCGGAGGAGAGAGGGAAGGTAAGTAAAGATCGGGGGAGTTTTTATAAATATTTTATAGCGGTTTGGACTGGGGAACTATCCCTATATGTGGGAAAGGGTTTTACACTAGGGGGAGAGGGAGGGGTAGTGGAGGGAGTGAAGGGGTGCTCTGAGAAGCCAAAAACCTCTGAGAGGACAGCTCAGAGGCGGAAACAATTTCCCTGGTGTGCCAGGCTCCTGGTGGGCAGTTGTTTTTAACTTTGGGGGACATTACAGGAGAACCATTTGGAGCTGGGATTTAAGGTAAGGCTTTTTATACACTACACAGTGGGGCCAATAGTGGGTTAAATTCTAGTTTTGGGGGTGGACATGTCCTTTAATGCAATCTGCTCAGTGATTTTCTGGATAGTTTTGTATAGTATAGTTGTGTTGCGTAGCTCAGGTTTGGTTGTGTATTGGGCAATCAATCGACTCCCTCCAGATGGCAGCACACCTGTCAGATCACATCATAATTTACTTATACATGAATGAAAAGGGGTCAAAAAGGGGGTAAGGGGTGGTTTGTAAAAGTATAAAGTAGCCTAGGTCTTGAAATGTATGTTTACCTAGTCTCATCAAATTGCCCCAGCCATTTGGAAGTGTTTCGGAACATATATACATAAGTAATACATTGACTTATATATATATATATATAGATAATCCTACCTGCCATGACTTGTAATTCCTTTCTAGATTTTTGGCTGGTACCAGGTGATTGGCTGGTGTCTGTGTATAGAACATATTATGTAGGGCATGAGCCAGTGCATAGACTGCAGTGTAAACTCTATAGGAAACTGTAAAATCAAAACTACCAAAGTTTGATAAAACCTCATCATTAACAGTCTCATTCCCGGTACATCTGTATATATGATAACTTGTATTAATTACTAACTCAGAATAAGAACATCCGTATAACCATTGCCATATGTCATCAGTAATAACATCATTAGGGTAGTGAACAGGGGTCAGTCTGTAAAGGAATTCTTTAAATGCTGGGATCTCTCCTTCATGGACTGATAATGATATTGTACCATTTAATGTGAATACTTTACTTCCAAGTTTATTAATATTGGAGAAGAAAGAGGAAGCAACAAATATTTTTTTTATCCTTTTGTTTTCTACAAATATCATTTTACTCAAGATGTAAAAATGCTTAAAGTTTAAAATCAGAACAATCACATTAGCTTTACTTTTAGCAATTTCCTTCTTATACCATAGCCAAACAGAACGGAAAATAAATCATCTCCAATAAAAGAAGAAAAGGCAACACATCCGCCATAACTTTCTATTCCTTTACTTATTATTTCAAAGGCTCTCATTCCATTCATCATCAGATAGAATAACCCAACAAATCTCCAGCCAAAGGTTTCAGGATCTGCACAATCGCATCAATTTCCAAGGATTCATTTGGAACCGTCCGGTAAAATGAGGGAAACGGATTCTGTCATTGAAAACCGGATCGTGGTGCCATGCTGATCTAAGGTATAAATTAACCATATCATTCATATAAACCTACTATAGACATTATTGAACATTATTCTAAAAGATCAAACTTAACATTTACTATTAAGGAGAACTAAACCAAAAAATCAAAGTTAAGTTAGAAAGTACTTGCCTCAACACCCTTCTCAGCATGGAAGATTCTACTCAGGGGCCTTTTCTTTACCTCTATGAGCTCATTTTAGGTTCTGTTTGTTCCCCAAATCTGAAGCTGACAATTTTCCTTCCCTGCCAGACTTTTGCCTTGATTACATTTTCAGCACCCTGTGTGATTTCCACTCCCACCTGTTAACCCCTATGATGTAGGAATATATTACATCATCAATATTCAAATTGGTGGTGCAGCTGATTAACCCTTTCCTAGTAGCAGTTGTTAGGTTTTATATATCTCTATAAACATTAGCCTAATAGCAGCCATTTTGTTCTCTGACATCATTTTGTCTTGTATTATTGTCGTGTTATTGCAGATGTTTTGTTTCCAAATGTTCTTTCTCATTTGATACCACTTGATCTTTCCAGTGAGCTCAAGGTCTTTTTCCTACATTTTGTGTGTCAGCCTGACTCTATCTTCATATTCCAAGGTTTAGTATGTCATCGGCAGACACTGTGTCTGGCCACGCCCCCTTTTCTCTTTGTGAAAACCCAATGTAACATGTGAATAAACCGAGAAACTGGTTTCTACCGTACGAACGTGTTGAATCCTTTCTCCCAGCGCTGAAGGTTTTTAGTGGGTCTGACAGGCATCAATCAAAGTCCAGCGAGGCTAGATAGGATATGTTATTTTTTCAATGGTGTCAGTAAGTGGGGATACAACCTACAGGACCGTAAGTATTGAACTTATTAATTTTAAGTTTGTCTTGCTTGCTTGTTCCGTAACTTGTATCAGCACATTGGTATAGATTTTAAAATGTGGGTTGGAAGGGTGGACGCATGCCCCACGTCTTACAGATGGGGTCTGTAAGTAGAATGCCCGAGGCTGGGACCTGTGATCGAGTTCTCTTAACGAAGTTGCTTCGGGGGTGGAGTGTTAAATTTGAAAGAGTTTTATTCCCTGAGTGGAATGTAAAAACTTGGTGCTGGGTGTTCTAAAGAGTTAAAGAGTAAGGTAGACTCCCGCAGGTGGCGATCTGCATTTTTAGTTTCTCTTGGGAGAGGTAACTGGGAGCCGTACAAGAGATATTTCCCCTTGATTGGTAGGATCCCTAGGCGAGGGGTATTACTCGCAACTGTGGTTGGACTACAAGGTATACTCCCGCAGGTGGCGACCTGCATATAGAGAGTTAATGTTTCTCCCTTAAATAGGAGTTGCTTCGGCAAGACTTTGGCGCGAAGTTTAAAATGTGGGAGTTAGGGACGGGGACGGAAAGAGTTAAGCTTAACCATTTATAGAACGGACAGTGTGGTCCGGTTCATTTGAAGTTCGAACTTCTGAGTTGTGTTTCTTTGCTAGCTAGCATTATACGGAACATTAAGAGACCTTACCTTTGTATGTTTGTGGTGTTTTATGTGTAACAGTTTTGTGTTTTATGTGTAACAGTTTTGTCTGTCAAATTTGTTAATTTGCTGAGCTGCTTGCTTTGCGCTTATTGTTAACCTTCTTGCTTACAGGATGGAAAGTTTCACAGTAAAGGTGTCTGACCCAAACATGATAAGTCATTCAAAGTATATTAAAGTGTTTTAATTCTAAGTTTACAGGTTTCCAATGTGTGGGGAAAATACTGATAACAAGACTGGTACAGAGTTCCGAAGATTTTCCTGGCAAACAACATTACGTGATCCGTATTGATGGGCAATATTGAAATCCATGGTTTGATAAATATTGGGTTGGATAAAAGATGTATGTTCTCATTGAGAGCTCTCTTAGTGTATTATTATAAATCTAATACATTAATAAGTGAGTTTAAATTTGGCTAATGCTGGTTTCACTTAGAATGTTTGGACTCGATGTTTTTCTATTATAAATGTAATTTCTTCCTGGATTTTCAGTTAGACAAGTTCTGTGTCTAATTCTTATCTTTTACATTCCAAACACCCCCGCTTTTCCCCTCCTTTTTTTTTCCTTTTGGCTCGTGGGAAACGAAAGTAGATTTTATGTCTAACTAGTCTAGTTTTAAACGGGAGTTTTATAATTGCGAATGGAGTAGAAATGTCTACGGAAATTTTTATATATTACAGAGGTTTTTTGAGAAAGTGAAGATTTAGAAAGTTGAAGGGCAAGGATCTGGTAGAATTTCTGGTGGTTTTCAAAGAGGAGTTTATCAGAATCAGCTTAATAATAGTAGATATGTTATTTGTAAAAATTAGATCATTAGTGAGACCCGTTATATCCATATAGCTAAGTAGGAGTGAAAATACAGTCACAGATAGATTCCCCTATGATGGCAGTGTGATGGATTTTCCCACAAGTGATTCCCTCTCTGTGGTACAGGCATGGACAGAATGTGTAATCCTATTTGTGTTCTTCATATACGAGGTAAGCTGTTTAATTTTTTAATGATACAGGGACTATGTGGTTCTCTATCAAAGTTCCTTATATTAATGGTCCCTCAGCTGATTGCAAGTTTTTGTAGAGATTTATTGGGACTTGCAGAGACTAAGAATAAAATATTTGTCACTAATAGGGATAAGGCCATTGTTATTGCTTATTTTTCCTTTGAATTATTACCAGATTACCCCATTAATTTGATAATACAGGAATTAGTAAGTATTGTGTATCTTATTTTCTTTAGTAGCATAACTTGTTGGAAGTAAAAGTTGATGTACGGATTATTTTTTAATGCCCCTAACCCCCTTTTAACAAGATATAATTAATAGTATTCTGCCAATGGTTTGTACTTTGTAAAGCAATGAGTAATTATAAAGACTATCTTCCTATTTTATACCCCTATTATAGCCCGCTCATAATACAGATAATGCCTATAGTTTGGATATTTAAGCCCTTATTAGCATTTCTGCCAATACCCAATGTAATACAGTTGTGTGATTTTAGAATATGCCTTTTTTCTGCATGTCGGCTGGTGTACGGCTTTGTTTTTGTATTCATTTTTTGAAGAGTCCCAATTTATGTGTCACTGTTGACATAAAGATTTGGTGGACTTGCCAGTGACAGACTCTATGGCTCTCTGTGAAGTGTAAAATAATAATGGGTTCAGCACATGGTTCTAAGTTATGTGAAATATTTAATTGTCAAATATGGTAATGTGGTTATTGTGTATCAGAGCATGGAGGTATGTGAAAGGTTTCTCTCTCCTCAATTGGTCTGCATCAAAAGTTCCCGAAAATACAATATTGCAATATCTTGGTTGTATAATATCTAAGGGTGAACATCTGGTCAGCCCCGCCAGAGATAAAGACATTTTTCGTTTCAAACACCCTGTAATAAGCTGAATTGGTCGGCTTCATGAAATTTTACCAACAATGAATCCAGCCAACTCCCACTGGGACCAAATGCTCCAAAATGCACCATTAAGACTGTCCAAACATCATTCTATGGACACAAAAATGACAAAGAATGTTTAAATATTGTAATAACATTTACCTCTGCCCTGCTCTGAGCTTGTGAATTATGATAAATCTTTTCATTTGTATTATAAGAGAACATTGTAAAATCATGGTGGCAGTTTTATCACAATATCACAGAGACACCTTGAAACTAGTCACTTATTTTTCTAAATCATTGGCAGTCACTGTTCAGGGGATGCCTTAATGTCTGTGCCCCCCGCAGCCTGTGCAATGGCCGTTGAGGCCTCCCAACTCTATTATATTGGGCAAGGAGAATGTTTAATTAACATCTAATATGTTTTATAAATGCTAAAGAATAGAATATGAACTATCCGATGCCTCACAGAGTATGAGGTTATTTTAAATCCATATGGTCTTAGAAGTTAGATTATTCAGGTCTTACCCATAGTATATCCTTTTATTTACTGTATTAAGATTACAGGTTAAATTAATACCCAGTAATTAATATTTAAATATAAGTGTAAATCTCTCCTCAGTCCGATTTGATTCTCTACCATTAGAGCTGGTAAGGTGTGTTTGTGTATAGTGTATATAGAGCTTCAATTCCCAGATTCTGTTTGGAATTTAGTCCGTTACCGTGTTTTGTTTATTTAGCTTAATCTTTTCTTAACACCGTACTGGTGTTTTGTTAAGGTTTAAGCTGTTAGTTCATTGTTTCCAGGTATGATTTTAATGTAGTTGGTTTGGTAGAATTTGGCAGTAGATATTATTAAATGAGTGAGCGACTTTACATTAATTAATTTGGGATTATTATCTTCCTTAGTTTTAGTTGTTTAATGAAATAATTGTGAGTTCTTTTCATGTTGTGTTATGGGATCTCATATATGTGTATAATTGCTATTCTTTCTCCGTTCTTTTGTTTCTTTCCTGCATTCCCATGTTTCCCTGAGAATGTATTATTTCAGTTTAAGTTTTTGTTTTTCCCGATTCATTTTTTTTTAAGTTTTTTTTTTTTTTTAAGCATTGTTTTTAGACCTTTGGGTCTTTATTAAAGATGGGATAGTTATAGTAAAATAATGGCTCATAAAAGTCTTAGCCACAATGTTTATTGCCCAAATGTATATACTTAGTAAAAAGAAGATGTGAAAAAGTTGCTAAAATTTTGTGTAAGGAAATTATTCTAAATGAGGTGTCCTGTTGGATGGATTCAGATAAGGACCAGCTTTTATTTCTAAAGTATTACAGCAGATTGTGTAATGGTGTTCATTGATAGAAGTTTTCCCCAGAGTTCAGATGTGTTGAACGATATGAACCGCACAATTAAAGAGAAGCTTAGGAAGGCTACTGCAGGTTCTTTCAGTAAATGGGATATTTATTTACCAGCGTATTAGAAGAAGATTTTGTATGGCCCCCAATTTACATACAAGTTGTCCCCTTCGAAATTTTAATGGGTAAACCATTCCCTACGCTTTGGGCAGTTAAGACAGGGACATTAATTACAGGTGACCTGGAATTTATCCAGGAAGCTTATGTGGCAAAACTGATTGAAAAATTGAATAGCATCTGTGGTGATGTTTCTTGTTTTTTCCTTTATTTTCTAGTGCCGACGCACCCATTTAAATCAGGTGATGTGGTCTTGGTAAAGGGTTATATCAACATAAATCTTTGAGCCTCTCTGTGACTCGCACAGCTATCTTGGTGAAGGCAATCCATCGTGGATACATGCTTCCAGAGTAAAGCCGCACCGAATCGGTGATTGGAGAACCAGATGACTTCAGAGACCACCCAGATGATTTCAGAGATGACAACACACCCACCCACAAGATAAGCCCAGATTCCAAACCAGTGATAAATTGTAAACTCCAAATGAAATACATTTCCTGACCTGTTCATTTTTCATCTTATTCTGGGGTTTTTCTATTTTGAGGTTATAGAATGAACAGAGTTTCCCACCTTATTACTTTCCCCCATGTTCCATTGCCCCAGGTAACATTTGGGAGTATATTTCAAAGAAGCTCCTAAATATAACTGACTTTTGTTTAGGAAATGTAAAACTGTTCAGGACATTATAAGTACTTGTTTGGCTATTCCAGTTCAGTCCAACATGTCTCCAATACTATGACTGATCAGCACTATAAGATATTGGATCCCAATTATCCGAGGATGGTGTAACCCGCTTAATTTTCCAGAATACCTCAACAGACCTCCAGTGAACGAAATGTAGATATGGTTATGATTCGGACTCAAATGTTACTGCTGCTGAGTTTGTTTTATTTTTATTGTTCCCTATGTAAATATGTTTCTGTGAACAATGACATGAAGTGTAATGTACCTACCAAACAATTTAGATCAGTAATTTGCAACAACTAGCAATCACCAAAGTAGATGAATATGTTTTTCTGAATACTATTTCCACTGATAATTTTGTATAAATTACATATAATTTCTGTTTAGTTATCCTTTGGGATAAAAGGGTGAACTGTTAGGTTTTATAATATTCTCTATAATCACTTAGCCTAATAGCAGCCATTTTGTTCTCTGACTCCATTTTGTCTTATATTATGTCGTGTTATTGCAGATGTTTGTTTCCAAATGTTCTTTCTCATTTGATACCACTTGAGCTTCCCAGTGAGCTCAAGGTCTTTTCCCTACATTTTGTTGTCAGCCTGACTCTATCTTCATATTCCAAGGTTAGTATGTCATCGGCAGACACTGTGTTGGCCACGCCCCCTTTTTCTCTTTGTGAAAACCCAATGTAACATGTGAATAAACCGAGAAACTGGGTTCTACCGTACCGAACGTGTTGTAATCCTTTCTCCCAGCGCTGAAGGTCTTTTAGTGAGTCTGACAGGCATCAATCAAAGTCCGGCGAGGCTAGATTAGGATATGTTATTCTTTCAGCAGTGTTGTAGTGGTGATGTATATAGGTCTGTATATAGATTTCAGTAGCAGTGTTGTAGTGTGATGTATATCGGTCTGGGTATCTAGGGTGTCCGGATCTGAAATAATGTATGTCTCACCTACGGCTTCACACCACCAAATCCGATATATAAACAATAAATTGCAGGTGAAACATACAAATACACAGGGCTGTAGCTGTAAATATCAAGTTTATTGCAAAACATGCGTGCTACATGTTTCAGACCCACTCAAGCACTTGAGGAAGGACAAGTGGGTCAGAAACATGTAGAATTCATGTTTGCAATAAGCCTGCACTATTCACAGTTACAGACCTGTGTCTTTGTATGTTACCTGCATGTATTGTTTAAGTGTTGGAGGGCCATATTTAAAAACTTGCGATACCGGTGGTTTTCGTTACTGTACGACTGTTGCAGTAGTATACCATAACATGTGGTAATAAACTACCGTAATGATATTCTACGGGCTGTCATAGATTTACATTGACTATCGTACATTTACAAGATTTACGATAGTGATCATAAATTGATGATCTCCATAACGATCACTAAAGAAGGAGATACCACACCACACTATTATTAATATGGCCCGTAGTATGAAGGCCTCTAGCTCTCACATCAGCTGTAGCAATATTAGCAGAAAGTGTAGCTTCTTAAAGGGGAATGGTGGAGGGTAGGAAGAGTGCGTTTTATAGAACCACATGGTGCAGACTGTAGGGGGAGGATAGAGAAATGAACCTGCTCTGTGCACCAGTTCGTGCAATGCATTTCTCATCAGTTTACCTTATTAAAGGGATGTTGGAGGGTAGGAAGAGTGTGTTTATTAGAAACAACATGTATTGAGAATTACTGGTATTAATACATATACTGTAGTTCTGGTTGGTACAGGGATACTATATAATATTGAGAATTACTGGTATTAATACACATAGATCCGGTTGATCCAGGGATACTTTCCGATTGCCGTTTGGAGTCAGGAAGGATTTTTTTCCCCCTTTTTTGCTGTTTTTTTTTGTCTTCCTCTGGATCAACTGTTAGGTAGGGTTAAAAAAAAGAGGGTGAATAGGTTGGACTTGATGGACGTATGTCTTTATTCAACCTCAATTACTATGTAAGGGGTGCATTATCCCTTATATACATTGCTATTAATATTTTTCTAATTTATTTATCTCAGTCATCAAAGTAAAATAGATTTAAAAATATTCCTATAAATGTTTATATATAAAAATAACAGTAATATTTAAATAATGCTGAATATTTCTATTTTATTTAGCTAAATGCATTTGTTCGCAATGTAAGTTTTATTACTCCTTCTGGTGACATTATGTTCTTTAAAGACACCGGAGATCCGCCGGCTCAATTTAATATTATAAAGTGGAACTTTAATGAAATTAATGTTGTTGGCGTTAAAGTTGGACGTTTTGAAGAGACAAGGGATGGGAATTATTTTTACATTAATTCTAGTGCTGATTTGTGGAGTCCGCACTTTAAAGAGGTAAGAGACTGGTATTTGCTTTATCATGATAATGCCAAAAGTTTTTTCCATTTAAAGGGCAAGTCCAGCCCCAAAATGAAAACTTACATACAGGTAAATCACCCCCCAAAACCCTAAACGGTAATAGTTTGAAATGTGAAATATATAAGTCTAACCTGGAATCCTGCACAATGTCCTGTTTCCCCTGTTTCTACTTCCTGCCTCTTCCAGTTAGCAACTGTCAGTTATGGATTTTACAGTTGACATCACAGCCAATGACTAAATGTTAATCCCCCGTCTGCCTCTTCTGAGCATGCCCAGGCTCAGTACAGGCTCAGTACAGGTTTCTAAATTGCTCAGTTTCCATGAGGCCTCCAGAAGCATAGCAGGCATACAGTAATGAATTCATAGGACAAACTATGATATATCAACATATTTTAAAGAGGCCATTCTTTCTAAAAGATGTTCTTATGAGGGTGGAGTTGTCTTTTAATGTTTTCATGTGGTTTTAAGCACACAGTATTTTTATCCTCTGTACATTCATGTGCATGCTTGGGGTATACCACTGAACAGGTGCATGTGACTGATGCTTCTCCTTATTCTCTGTGGCACTGAGACTGCATTGCTGGTCATGGTGTTTCCTGATTGGCTCTTTATCATTTAAAGGTCTCCCAGGTGCAGTCATTTATTGCCCATTAATTTTGCAACTCTGGGTGGGCAGATTGCCAACAACTGTGTCTGGAGGTGCAAGCAAACATATCAAGGGGCTCCCCAGGCTCTGGATACCCTTTAACGTAAGGCTTCCCTTGGTATTGTGTATCAATGTACAGTATTTATCTTTCCATCAGCCCCAGGTGTGTTTTTGGTCTCGTAAAAACCTACAGCCCTGCACACCCAACTTTCAGTTATAGAAATAAACATACAAAAAACACAACCACTGACAATGTGGTGATTTATCTGTGTCGTGTTAAACAAAATAAAGATTCTTGTTAACCTACGTCACATCAGTTTGCATTTACCCACTTGCAAACATGGACATACTTACAATAAGAAGGGAAAATAGGCACCCAGCTTGTCCTTTATTTTAAAAATGTAACAATTTATTGACAATGATAACATGTATTTAAAGGTACATTATGTAAAGTTTCTATCCGAGTCAGTTTATTTAGTTTAGTTTCTTTATGATGAACCTTTATACCTTATAGGTCCCTCATTCTTATTGCAATGAAGCCTGTTCCCCGGGATATAGACAATCTGAAATAGAAGGACAGCCTCCATGTTGCTATGACTGTGTCCTATGTCCAGATGGAGAAATATCCAATGTAACAGGTATGTAAAGTCACGATAAAACCTATAATTAACTTTTATAGGACATTTTAAAAATAATAGAGACCGTGTTCATAGATTGAATGTTTTCCTATTCACCAGAACTAGACCATTGGGAGCAATAAATTAAGCTTGATCTATGATCATTGACCAGTTATTGGTGAGAATTGCTACATCATTGACCTCACACCTGTGGTCCTCCGTTTTTTTTTTTTAAATATTAATTTTTAAATATTTGGATGCACACGGATTGAAATATAATAAAATATGTGTACGGTTATCCTTTATATTGTATCAATTTATTTATATTTTTATGGAGCTTGCATTGAGTTTTTAGGAGCATTTAATTAGGTGTGGGTTATAACACTATTACACATAGGAAAGGTCCATATGTATGTGTGTAATTATCACTATTTAATTAAAATCACCATAACAAACTACACTATACAAAGTATAGTACTACAACTGACTTATATTTTAATTACAAAACAAATAATATACTGTACAATTAATAAAATATACTTACTTTACTTGACACCCTAAATTGATAGGTTTAGCCACACCTCTAAGACTGCTAATGTGTCACCATATGGACACTAAAAGAAAGTGGAATTTTACTAACATCCAATGAGGTTCTGATGTTACAACCTGTGCCACTGTTAGCAAATGAAAAAAATCTCTTAGGCATTGTACAAGACAAGACAGAAAGTGTAAGGAAGTTCCTGTATTACACCCAATTATGTGCTGTTTGCAAAACATGTGACAGTTTTAGCCTATAAAAAAATTCTTCAGACTCTCACATTCACACTCCTCCTCCCTTCTCCATAGAAAAAAATAACTTTAGTAAGGACAATCCAGTTTCTGTTTGCTTTACAGGAGTTAATGTCTGTTTATGATAAGTGACTTTGCATTTCTCTGGAACTACCCAGCATTCTTAGAGAAATGGAAAGTTTTTTTCCCTTTTTTCCAATATTGATATATTAATAGGATGAGGCTGTGAAGTGCCTTCTGTTGTAAGTAGTCTCTATTTTTTTGTACACTCTGTGGAAAGCTTTTTGCCCCTTTAAGCCCACCTCACCTTAAGCTATATAGCTGTCTGGTATCTTTTGCTCGAAAAAGTATGAATAGGACGGCACTTGCTTCATTAAAATTCTCAAATTTTATTTAACACTGGTTAAAACAAAAGCTTTCTTTAGCCTAGACGCTCATAGGCAATGTACACAGTTCAGGTGGAGCCTTCGGACGTGCACGGCAAGAGATCGGGTGAGATAGTGAGTGCCGGCGCTACCTGCTTGGTATCTTTTGCTCCCAAGTCCTATTCCATCAGAGTAATGAACCTGTGTCCTGCAGTAATACAATCTATTAAGATTAAATCATGGCAGGAAAATCTGGGTTCTTTATAGGACTTCAGGTTCTCCAATAATCCCTCTCTAACAGACTCCCTGGTGACAGCTGTGAGACAATGGGGAGGGTAAAAGATTGCCCAGGACAGTCATATATTTCACCGTGCATCCCACTGTCCCGGATTGCCTGGTGATTGCCATGGATTTATAAATAAGTTCCATTTACTCTGCATTGTTCCAGCCAGCAGTGTCAGATATAAATAAAGTTTATTCATATCTGACACTGCCAGCAAGTAGCAAGTGGACCAAGGACTGCTGAGGACTGGAGGAGGAGTGTCCTCCTTCTGTATGGGAGGTGAGGTATGAGGCTTGGTAGACAATGTCACTGTTTAACATTCAGCTAGTACTGTATATATGTGTAAATATTATGGCTTAGTAAATTCAACAGCACCACCTCATATATTGTATTAAATCATAATGGTTTAGGGAAAAACTTGAATGTTTTCGCAAAATGTTTTATGTGGATTTTTCATAATAAAAATCACATCTCACCTACAGTATAGATATGCATCCATGGTACTTACCCTGTTTTAGTGCATGGGCACGTGAGTCTGCACCTTTGGACTATTAAGAGTAGTGAGTTGAATACATACATACTGGTTTCTTACTGTTGGGTTTCTATATCATAATATCTGAAAGGAGGTTGGGGTCTCAGCCATTTATTTACAATTATCAGTGTTTTATATATTGCAGTGTAAATAAAGATTTCTGTTATTTGATGTTAACTAACTAATAAAACAGAAAATCTTCACATACATTTCTATTTTATTATATTTTATTATATTTCATATTCAGATGCCTCCAACTGCTTGAAATGCCCTGAATACGAGAAGTCTAATAAGCAGAGAACAGAGTGTGTCCCTAAAACTATAAACTACCTGTCCTATGAGGATGCCTTGGGGAGATGTTTAGTCTCCATTGCCTTCATACTTTTTATTACAACTTGTGCTGTACTCGTAGTCATTGTGAAATATTGGGACACTCCAATGGTGAAAGCCAATAACCAGAATCTCACTTGTATCCTCCTCATCTCTCTCATGTTGTGTTTCCTCTGCACTTTATTATTCATTGGTCGCCCAACAAAGATTTATTGTCTCCTCCGACAAGTAACCTTTGGAGTTGTATTTACTGTTTCTGTTTCTTCTGTGTTGGCTAAAACTGTCACAGTTATTATTGTCTTCAATGCCACAAAGCCTGGGAGCAAACTGAAGAAATTTATAGGAAATAAACTGTCTATCGCATTAGTCATAATGTGCTCATTGGTAGCAACAGTGATATCTGTTATGTGGACAACTTTCTACCCTCCATTTCCAGAGGTTGATCTATTTTCAGAAATTGACACCGTTATCCTCCTGTGCAACGAAGGATCCGTCATTTTTTTCTTCTGCTTCATTGGTTACTTGACCTTCCTGGCTCTGTTAAGTTTCATTGTCGCATTTATGGCCAAGGATTTCCCTGACCGATTTAATGAAGCTAAAAACATCACATTCAGTATGTTGGTGTTCTGTAGTGTGTGGGTATCATTTGTCCCAGCCTACCTGAGCAGTAAGGGGAGTAAAATGGTGGCTGTAGAGTTATTTGCCATCTTATCCTCCAGTGCTGGGTTATTGTTCTGTATATTTCTCCCAAAATGCTTTGTTATATTTATCCGACCTGAACTAAACACGAAATAAACTGTTGTCCGAAAAGTTTAGTATTTTATATTTCTGATAAAAACACAAACAAACAAATATATATAAAGTTAATATTATATTTTATTAATATTTACAGTCAATGTCTGATGGTTTCCAATTCAGTAGTTGTGTGTACTGCCTCAGACAATGGTAAACATGTCATATTTAGGATTAAAAAATGTGTCACCATAGACATTTTCTTTATATTTTATAGTTTCCTTGTAGATTAAATATGAAATTACAGAATTTAACATCTTGGTGTCCCTTTGGCTTTATATTTCCATCTCTTGGTCTCTCTGTAATCTTGTACAAATTATACTGGATTGTAAACATGTCTTGATTATGTTTAAAATAATTAGCTTTCAATCATTTTATTTGTTTTTACTGTACAGGTGGAATATTAATGTTAATTAGGAAAAATAATTGCAAGCAAGGGGTTAAAGTGCTAAGTGGTTAGTGCGACTTTAAACCTAAAAAAAAACCTCTGCGGCAAGGCAGTAAATTCCCCATATATCTTGTTTATACCTAATCGAAGATACACAGTAAAATATTTCAGTACAGAAAGCCCTGCAGTTACTGCCCCTTCTTCTGGCTTGCTGAACTTGGGCATGCTCATTGTGATCCATCCAGGGAGAGAAAAAGCAGCTACTTTGTATTTCCCTGTGCTAAAGGCGTGTCGGGGAGTGGTAAAATAGCAAATAAAAAGAAAAGATTTTATTGAAATTAAAAAAGGTATTTCACATAAAAAGAATAAATATAAACATAGTTTTGGTTGATCCAGGGATCCTTTCCTATAGGGTATAATAGGGTATAAAGGTTGAGATAGATGGACGTATGTTTTATATAACCTCCAATACAATGTTCATATGTGACTGGTAGACAAACATTATGGGTAAGGTATAAATGTTGGGCTAGATGGACGTATGTCTTTATACAACCTCCAATACTATGTTACTATGTAACTGTTATACAGACATTATGGGTAGGGTATAAAGGTTGACTAGATGGACGTATGTCTTTATACAACCTCCAATACTATGTTACTATTAACTGTTATACAGACATATGTAGGGTATAAAGTTGGACTAGATGGACGTATGTCTTTATACAACCTCCAATACTATGTTACTATGTAACGTTATACAGACATTATGGGTAGGGTATAAAGGTTGGACTAGATGGAGTATGTCTTTTACAACCTCCATACTATGTTACTATGTAACTGTTATACAGACATTATGGGTAGGGTAAAAAGGTTGGACTAGATGGACGTATTTCTTTATACAACCTCCAATACTGATGTTACTATTTAACAGTTAGACAGGCATTATTGGAAGAGTATAAAGGTTGGATTAGATGGACATATACCTTTATACAACCCCCAATACTATGTTACTATGTAACTGTTAGACAGACCTTATGGGTAGGGTATAAAGGTTGGACTAGATGGATGTATGTCTTTATACAACCTCCAATACTATGTTACTATGTAACTGTTATACAGACATTATGGGTAGGGTATAAAGGTTGACTAGATGGACGTATGTTCTTTATACAACCTCCAATACTATGTTACTATTTAACAGTTAGACAGGCATTATGGAAGAGTATAAAGGTTGGATTAGATGGACATATACCTTTATACAACCCCAATACTATTTGTTACTATGTAACTGTAGACAGACTTATGGTTAGGGTAAAAGGTTGGACTAGATGGATGTATGTCTTTATACAACCTCCAATCTCATGTACTATGTAACTGTTATACGACATTATGGGTAGGGTATAAAGGTTGGACTGATGGATGTATGTCTTTATACACCTCCAATACTATGTTACTATGTAACTGTTATACAGACATTATGGGTAGGGTATAAAGGTTGGACTAGATGGACATATGTCTTTATACAACCTCCAATACTATGTTACTATGTAACAGTTATACAGACATTATGGGTAGGGTATAAAGGTTCGACTAGATGGACGTATGTCTTTATACAACCTCCAATACTATGTTACCTGTAACTGTTAATACAGACATTATGGGTAGGTATAAGGTTAGACTAGATGGATGTATGCTTTATACAACCTCCAATACTATGTTACTATGTAACTGTTATACAGACATTATGGGTAGGGTATAAAGGTTGACTAGATGGACATATGTCTTTATACACCTCCAATACTATGTTACTATGTAACTGTTATACAGACATTATGGGTAGGGTATAAAGGTTGGACTAAATGGACGTATGTCTTTATACACACCTCCAATACTATGTTACTATGTAACTGTTATACAGACATTATGGGTAGGGCATAAAGGTTGGACTAAATGGACGTATGTCTTTATACAACCTCCAATACTATGTTAATATGTAACTGTTAGACAGGATTATGAGTAGGGTATAAAGGTTGGAGAAACCTAAAAAATAAAAAAGACAAATATATACTATAATGTCTTTTGAATGCATTAACCTTAGGACATAATTAAAAATGATACACCCCAAAAATTCCATCCCATAGTTTACAAATCTAATGGTTAAATGTGACAAGTTCTGAAATACAAAAATTACATATGGGGGAAATCTAAAAGAAATTCCCCCCAAAACCCTATTACAGGCAAAAACTTCTGATTCTATGTTATTCCTAACTAAAGATATATCTGTGTAAAATCAATAAAATCCAACACTACAGAAAGTTCTCCCTCTTCTGCTACTACTTCCTCTCTCTTTCGCAAAGTGAAATTGCAGCTGATAGGAGAATTCCTCTCTCTCCCTGGGTGAATTACACTGTGCATGGCTGAACTCAATAAGCTAGGAGAGGAGCAGTAACTGTACAGTAGGTCTTGCAGAAATGAAAAAAAAATGTTACTAGTTATCTTTGGCTAGGATTTACTTATAAAGACAAGCAATACATCAAAAATCAACTTCAGTAATATTAAAAGTAATTATAAAAGATCTGCTGTCCCTGTTAATACAAGGAGAGATCTTCATTAAAGTCATCATAATGGCATTAAAGGGCATGTCCACCCCCAAAACCAAATTCTCCCTCTCTGCTGGACCCACTATGTAGTGTGTAAAAATCATTACCTTACCTCTCTGCTCCAAATGGTTCTCCTGTAATGTCTGCCCAAAGTCCTAGAAAGTGAACACCAGGAGCCTGGCTGGAGGGAAAACGTTTCCGCCTCTGAGGTGTCCTCTAAGAGGTTTCTAGCTTGCTCAGTGCAGCCCTCCCCCTTCCCTCCCTCCATCCCTCCCGATCCCTGTTAGGTTCCCTGTGTTGTGCCCTAGTGTAAAACCCATTTTCTGTAGTGTAGGGCTCCCTCTCCCACCCCCAACCTCTCTATTAGCTTGTAAAAAAGCCGAACTCTACTTACTTTGCTTCTTACCACCGGTGTTCTACACTGCCGGAAGCTGCGTCCGTGATTGGCTGAGAGGCTGCTGCCCCCCTGATTGCAGTTTCATGCAAGCAGAGGGCCGTGTGTGAATGCCACAGGAAAGTGTAAGTAGAGATCTAGAGAGTTTTTTGACAAACTAATATAGCGGTTGGGGGTGGGAGAATGAGCCATACACTACAGAAAATTTTGAAAAACGGGTGGACCTATAAGGGAGTTGAATAAAGCAATATTCTAAAACGTTCTGTAAATGTAAAAAACGTTAAGGTGTTTTCAGGTTTTCACTGGGAGTTTGGGTTGGTTGGTTTGATACAGAAGATGAGATTCTGAAATCTGTCAATGTGTCTTGATTTATTTGACAATATTATTTGCATTAGAATCGACTTCTATTAATGATTTATTAACATAAATATCAATAACTTTGAAAAGTTACAAACCAACGTCTTGTAAAACTACCAAGGGATGATGGAACCTAATGTGTAATTTTCAATTGATTCTGTTATAATAAACTCTGGAATGATCTTCTTGATGGACTTTTTTGCTGACCTATAGTTAGAAATACAGTAACACCCCAGTGTAATGTATACATAGCGAGAAACCAATCATCATGTAGAAATATATAATTTACTGAAGGAATAAATGAAGGATTAGCTTGTGATCACATTTGCCTTGTGATCTTTACATTGCAGGAACAATATCTCACTAACCAAGACATGAAACCATCACATTACAGATGGACCTTCCTGGTACTAGCTGCAGTTCTTCTGCAATACCCAGCATCATCCAATACCGTTCCCTCTCCCAGTGCTGGATGTGTATTGAGGAAAGACAATTTTGCAAAGACTTTTAGAAATGGTGATTTAATTCTTGGTGCAGTTTTTCAGCTACAACATTTCCATTATGTGTATTATTACTTGAACAAGCATAAAGGAATGTTTTGCTACAGGTAAGACTTTATAGCCACGTGTTTCTTTAACAGGGGTTTTATTCCAGCTGATATTGAATTCTTTAAACAAAGTATATATTGGTTAATGTTTCATCTTAATTATGTGACTACGTAACTCCTAGGGCAGAACGATGTAAATGGTAAGGTAGCAGCAGATCAATGATAAATACAGCGGTTAGGGCTTAGAGGAACTCTAGTGAACCTGGATATTTACTTATTATAAAAATGTATTGAAATCCTCAGTGTGTAAAGCGTTTGCTTCTCTAAAAACACAATAAATAAATGATAAAACAATTAAAGGGACTACGACAGACATTTTTTTTTTTGCAAATCTCACTTTTATTGCTATGCTCTCATAATTGATTTGGATATCTCAACAGCAGAAATCTACATTCATACGGTAAGTATTTGTAATGACAAGCAGATCCATTTAAATATCCATTTATTACAGTAGATAGTAAGGGTTTTTTAATTAAAGTGCAACTTTATCCCCTCATTTTAAAGCAGCGCCCTTTGGTAAATGAGGCCCCAAATGTTTATTATATTCTACATACGAGTAGTGAACTTTGTAAGTGTGTGTGTGTGTGTGTTGGGGGTGGGTTATGTGAATATGTGAGCAGTGTTATAGTTGCACAACACCAACAATTATTGTACTTGGGCACCCTCTGTAATATACTCGACATTATAAACACCAAGTTAAGATATTTATGTTTAGGCAAAGACATATGGATTTGTGTGAGGGAGGTATGGGGCTATGTGGGTATGTGTACAGTCTTTATAAATATTATTACTGGAGATAATTATTTGGCATGCTTTTGTATTACTGAACTGTACTCAGCATTTTATTACAGTTGTACAACACCAATAGGGAGATTTCCCAGAACTGCGATAGCGATATGTACATTTCAGTTTGAAAATTCATTATGTGCTTTACCCACAGTGCTGTTATAGTTATAGTTACATAGCACCAAACATATTTGCCCCCTCTGTAATATATTGGGCATTATTGGGCTATATTTATTATGGATGCGCTTGGTTACCTGTACTGCTGGTTGGAGCCCTGGAGCTAATTATTTAAACTTGTGTTTGTGTCACGGAACTTCTATCTCTTAGACTATACAACACCATAGTGGTTGTTGTAATATATGGGGTATTGCATGACACCATTACCAAAGATATTTACATATGGAGAGAGACAGTACTTTTGTGTGTGTTTTATATGTGGGTATGTGTACAGACTCCATTACCAGAGGAATTTATAAATATAGATTGTGAACTTTAGATTTGTGTATGAGTGGGAAGATAAAGACAGACAAATAAGAAAAATAAGGATATAGGGAAAGACACACAAAATTTCTTTCTTCCAGCTTCTACCTCTTTTCTTGTCTCCATGCTGAACACACACATACTTGCTGACCCCGCCCCAGAGGGGCAAAAGTCTTCCTTTTGCTTATGTAGAGGGGAGGGGGACAGAATCTAGCTGTAGTGTGTCTGATATACATAAATCTCTGGTATACGTTTATTGATTGGTTAAGACTTTCACATGTATTACCTGTTAACCAAATAGACATTAAAGAGCACTCCTGGGTCTTCACAAATATTTTTCTTGGTTTAAACTGTGAATATTTTGTGCTCTGCATTGTATATATATAATGATATATAACAATTTTAAAGTGCAACATACGTGCTCAGTGCTATATTGAAAAATAAGTACAAATATCCATACATGTGTTTAGCCACAATGAACATGGTAAATTGACAAAAATAAAACATGGTAAAATGCCACAGACAAATTTAAGAGCTTGGATATTCATTGCTGTAAAACTGATGTAATCCTGAATCTCAGATTTCTTATCTGTAGCCTTCAAGTCTTCATTGGGTATTAGTTGCCATTAAAGATGTGCATTTATTATGTTGATGTGCATCTGGATTTTGTTTCCTACTGTTGACTTTTTTTCATTTTAATAATATTCTACAGGAAAACATTGCAATATTTCCGCCATCTTTTAGTCTTCATGTTTGCCATTGAAGAGATAAATAAGGACCCAACACTTTTACCTAATGTCACTCTGGGCTACCACATATTCGATTCCTGCAATTTTCCACCTAAATCTCTTTCAGGCTTATTGGACATGATTTCCGGAATGAATCATTCAGTTCCAAATTATGGATGTTGGGGAAACAGGAAATTGTTGGGTGTAGTAGGAGATGTGTCAACACTAACTTCACATTGGATAGCTCAACTCCTAGGAGTTTTTAGATACCCTCAGGCATGCAATTTTTTATTAACATTTTTCCCTCAAATAGAAGGTATCCAACAGTGTTTAAAATTATTTAGAGGTAAAGTAAATCTCCTAAACAGACATTCCAAATTATCTGTGATGACATTCTTTCTCTGCTCTCATAATGCTACTTCATCAAACTTCCCCTAAAGATCTTATCTCGACAGATTTTGAGAGTTATTTATTTGTCTTGTTCGCTTAAAGAATAAGTATACTCTAAAAATTTAATTTTTAAAAATGGAAATTACATGGGGCAGGGAGGTGAGATTGATTATTCCTACCTCCCAATATTGTTTTGTTGAGAAGCTACAGCACTTAGAGTTTTCATTTGCCAGTTTAGTCCTGGACTATTCCTTTTTTAATAATAGTGCTGAAGCCAGGAGGAAGACTGGCAGAATCAGTTTTCTTTGGGCTGATGCTCCTCACAGAAACAATATTGGGAGGTAGAAATTACCAGTCCTATAACCCTGTCCCAATTACTTTTTATTTTAACTGTTCTTTGAATAAACTTTATACTCAAGATAGTTATCCTTTAAGTATAAAATTGCTAAATGTTAATACAAATATTCACTTTAATTTTATGTTAACCATGTTGGTGCATGTTTAACTAGTTGTACCTTTGTTTATTTTAATGCACTGTTTTTAATGATAAGAACTTTTATTGAATCTCCCTGCAGGTCTATTTTTATGTTTTTTTTTCAGCTATATTCAATACTGCACATTCTATTGAATCATTGAAATTGCACACCACAAAACACCCTGCTTTACAACTAGAAGAAAATCAGTACAACTTTTAGAAACATGTACAACTAATATCCCAATAGTAGAATCTTTTCCGGGGCTCCAGCTATTGGCTGCATTTTAAGAGCTGCGAAAGTAAAAGTTTAAAACCCAATCAAAATGCACCAGAAGCTGCTACCAGGATATAACATTACTTGGGCAATTACACTGGGGAGGTCATAGTGGCTCCCAGTACATTACCTTTATGGTTCTTACAAAAATGCTACAATGCATTAAAATAGGATGGTACAGTAAGTGTTTATCTGTTTTATTTACACATTCAGATCAGCTATGGCACTGCAGATCCACTTTTCAATGACAGAATCCAGTTTCCCTCATTCTACCGGACTGTTCCCAATGAATTTCTAGAAGCTGATGCGATTGTGCAGATCCTGAAGCACTTTGGCTGGAAATGGGTTGGGTTAGTTCTGTCTAAAGATGAAAGTGGGGAGAGGGCCCTTGTAAATATAAAAGAAGGGATGAAAAGTTATGGTGGTTGTGTTGCCTTCACTACTTTTTTGAGAGTTACTGATACTCATGATGTAGAATGGGGTTGGGAAACAATTGCTAAAAAAATCATAAAGAAGGGCGTTAATGTGATTGTTCTCTTTTTAAACCCAATTCATATTGAATTGTTACCTAAAATGCTTAACAAGCATAAAATGGAGAAGAAAATATGGGTCACATCCACTTTTTTCTCTAGTATTAACAATGTTGGAATTAAAACATTTAACTACCTTCTAAATGGTACCATATCATTATCTGTCCAGGGAGGGGTGATCCCTGCATTCAAACAATTCTTTTACAGACTGACTCCAACCAGCAACTCAAATGATGTCTTTACTGAATACATATGGGAGTGGTTATATGGATGTTCTTTCTCTAGACCAGTGAATAATAGGGGGAGATGTACAGGTAATGAGACTGTGGATAAGAAGGTTTTAACAACCTTTGGTACTTTTGAATTGACAATTTCCTATCAGGTTTACACTGCAGTCTACGCACTGGCTCATGCCCTACATAATATGTACACTGCACGGGCACCGGCAAATAACAAAGGACTGGCAAAAGGCTGGAAAATACAATTTAAGCCATGGCAGGTATGTACATTCCTTTGTTCTACCATTATAATGTAGTAACATAGTAAATAAAAACATACTCTATCCATGTGGTTCATTTTTTAATAACCTTTCCAATAATCTAACAGTCATAACAACTAATATGCTAGTAATATTTAATTCAAAAGAAAAATGTCAAAACTTCAAATTAATTGTTGAATATTTTATTTTATTATTTCTCTTCTAATGGCCCCATATAATTTAATGCATTTGTTGCAGTGAGTGAAGATCTGGAGCTTATTGGTTGCAGAAGTGGGGCAGATGGGATGGAGGGTTTATGCAGATTATGTAAATAGCAGTGTGGAGCATATTTAAAGTAGATGGAGCATATTGGCAGGGGAATCCAGGAACAGATTATATAGCGAGAGGCAGATTAGATGGAAGGGGGTACAAAGGAAGAAGGATGGAGACATTTTAAAGGAATTGAAAGGAGGTCTAAAGTAAATTGGACTAGATGTCTGGCCCCTGGCTTGCAGTTCAGGCAACAGGCACCAGATTCTAATTTGCACTTTCCTGTACTTTAAAAATGCAAAGCAGGAGAACCATAAGGAGATGTAAGGTAAGGTTTATTTTAATGGGGCCATTCTCACTTTTCAGCACCAATACCCCAATCTCCGCCATTTGCTTCACCTATAGACAAAAACTCCCCATTTGTCGGTACGCTGGTAACACCGGGTCTGAAAGTGCAAAATATTGGTGCTGGGACTATAAGTAACCAGGAAAAAGCCAGAACCGGGAAGAGACCTCAATAGAAATAGAAAGCCCCAAATCAACAACAGGCAGATACAATGGGATACAAAGAAGTTTACAGAATCATAGTCAAAAGTCGAAGCCAAGGGTTGTGTGATGTATTGTCCTGTACTATCAGCCTGGTTACACCCTGTTACCCATTAATGGGGCGTTTTGGGGGTGCTATTACCACATGGAGGCTTGACCAGGCCTCCCAAATATATACAATACAAGGATTGTGGAAGCACTCCAATTATGCTAATTTACAACTACATTTAGCGGAAGTGCTACTGATCTGGTCAAACATTTATACAAACATAGAAAAGATAAGCAATGCACATTCCTAGGCCCCATACACGCTCCTTTAATGTCCTTTGTGTGTACCTTGCATTTCTGAAGTTTATATGTAAATAATCTTAAAGGGAATGTATGTTTACCCCCTCACAGCAGTATACCTTTAGGTTCAGAGCCCCCATACCCCTCAATCCACAGTACTCACACTGTTCCCCCCTCCTGATCACTGCTGCTGCAAACTGAAGAAGTTGCTGCCTCCTCTTTAAATTTTACAAGTCCTTTAATGAGCTCCTACAGGCAAACATGGTAGTAGCAGTAATTCAATGGCAATGACTAGGGATGAACAAAAGAGATGGCAAATCATATTCCACTGGCGGTTTCACAGAACCTTTTTGAGTTCTGAAAATCTGATTGAATCGGAATTTTTTGAATTTTCAATAACATTTTAGGATTCCGGATTCATTACTAGCCGTGACGTCACTATCAAGGCCATGACTAATAGGTACTAGCAGGGAGTACCTGCAAGAAAAACAGGATGGGTGGGATATACATATATATATGTATATTTAGTCTGTGTTTTTTTTTCCCTTTAGTTAAATGCCTTTGTTCGTAACGTGACATTTCCCTCTCCTTCTGGTGACACCTTCTTCTTTAAAGACAGTGGAGATCCACCAGCTCAGTTTGATATTGTAAAGTGGTTCTTCTATGAAGATGGTTCTTTAGAATGTAGTAAAATTGGAAACTATGAAGAATTAAATAATGGGAATCGTTTTTATATTACTGCAGATTATTTTAATCCAGAAGCCACACAGGTAATTATTTAAGAACGCTAAGTGGCAAACTTGTTTTATAGTTTATTATTACGTGTGAATTATTTAATGTTTTCTGATTAATATTTGAAATATTTGAAAAAAATCTTCAAATAAAAAGATTAGAGTTTTTCATTCCAAAATCGGATTTTTAGAAAACATGATTTGCTCATAAACCACAGTGAAATGAATTGTAGGGATGGGAGAATTCACTGAAATCCTTTCCGCTTGCCAATCCGCAGATTTTTGAAAAATTTGGAGAATTCAAAAATCCACAAGCAGACCCATCCAAGTCAATGGGATTTAAAAAAAAATGTGAAAATTCCGCCTAAAATTATGGTATACATACCAATGGTAACTTACTGTAAATGGTCTAGGGAACACGTATCAATGGTCAAAATCTTTTTTAAAAAAAACACTGTCTAGTACCGGAATCTTCATGCGCTTTGTGTTATGGCATTTCGCATATTTTTTTTCAACATTTTTGAAATTTCTAGGAATTTTCAGAATATTTCCAAAAAATCAAAAAAAAAATCAGAAATTCGCAAAGTCTGATGAAATCCACTTTGGTACAAGGTTCAGGGTTTGGATTTGGTCCATTTTTAATGACTAGGGTCATATTTGTTGCTAGAAAAATGGGAAGTTGCACAAGATCTAAGGTATATTTGATACAACAACTTCATACAACAACAACCCGTTTTATATGTTAATGTAATGAAAAGCATCTAAATTCTTTCAGTAAAGACCCCGTTAAGCTATGGAGCCCACACGGCATGGAAGTACAACACACAAGGCATATAAATTACATATTTTTATAATTGTGGATCTTCCCTTTAGATCCCTCAGTCGTTGTGTAATGAGCCCTGTGTCCCAGGATACAGAATGGCAGAAAAGAAAGGACAGCCTCCTTGTTGTTATAACTGTGTACAATGCCCAGCTGGAGAAATGTCCAATACAACAGGTATGTGAGATACTTACAAACATTTCAATATGACCGGCACAACCAAATTACAAATGTATGTTAAACACAGTGCAGCTATTATGGCCAGAACATCTAGGAAGCTGATCTAAAATGATTGTTGCATAAATAATTCAATGTCCCGTGTGTAATTTGTTTCCATGTATCCCACTTTCAGGGAGATTCAATAAAAGTTCTTATCGTTTAAAATGGTGCTAATTTTGCCCCAACCAATCAGATGTTAGCTTTCAAATGTTAAATAAGATCTGATTGGTTGGGGCAAAATTAGCACCATTTTAAACGATAAGAACTTTTATTGAATAACCCCCTTTATTTGCTTCTTTTGAACTGACAAAGTTAGCAGGCTCAGAGAAGCAGATTTTTATTCTTACATTCAAGTGCTGACAGCAGAGCCAGATTTGCATTTCAAAAAAGTCTGGCACCCTTAATTCCACCCCTCAACACAGACCCCACTCTTTAAACTACAGACTATATAATGCTGAAATTTGTAAATTGCAGAAAACAAGAACTTTACAATCTTAAAGTGTATCTTCACTGCTTAAAAATGTTTTTGTATTCGGTTTAATTGAAGAAAGGGAGGTAAAGGAGCTGTGTCTTACCTCACACTCTTCAATAAAATGATCAGGAACCGGGACATTAATTACCAAGTATCCTTATCTTCCCCTATAGTCAAGCCCCACTGGCCATGATGCTTGACATGCCTCACCGTGCATTGTTGCCCCCAGGACTTGGAGTGGAAGGTAACTGTGCTGTGGCCTAGGATCTCAAAAGTACGGAACAAGACTAGCAGAATTGTGCAAATAACAAGCCAGGCAGAGAATTGCTGGTACAGAGATTAACAATACTAGGAGTTGAGACAGGAACGTAATCAAGAACAAAGCTAAAGGTCATACACAGTCAGCCAAATGAGGTACCAGGGATATAGAGAGAAATAGCCAAGAAAACAGGCAGAGGTCAGTAAAGGCAGCAGTCGACAATAGTAAAATAAGTTAAGAGCACACCTCAAACAACAAACAATAAAACGTTGGAAGATCAACAGGACTAGAAGGTTTATAAAGGAAAAGGGATCAATGAGAAGTGAAACCAAATAGATGGAGAGACCAATAGGATAATTGACAAGATTTGATTTGAATTCAATTGGCTCTCCTTCACCATTGCAGCTGCACATACTGGCAAAGAAGATTAGAAGGCCCTAACACACAAGCTTGCACATTTTGTGAGAACCTGGTCACTTCATCAGAGGGAGTATACTCCCTCTGATGAAGTGATCAGGTTGTCATGAAACGCGTCAGGGCTTAGACGTGCTCCCTCTATATATAAGTTGTGCCGTGTTTTGATGATGCTGTGCACATCTGAATAAAAGTTAAGTTTTCACTATTGGACCCGCTGGCAGGTATCCGTTCCTTCTATTTATACCACCCCTTATACTGCTGTATGTTCAGAAACTGCAGCTAGAAACATGATCCTGGATTTATTTTAAAGGCAACAGTATGCTCTTTTTAGAGAAATAATTCCTCAAAAATATTGAATTGCATTTATTTTCAGTTAGATCATTTATTTACATTAGTCACTGCTTCAAAGAACTTAGGGGGTTATTCAATAAAAGTTCTTATCGTTTAAAATGGTGCTAATTTTGCCCCAACCAATCAGATGTTAGCTTTCAAATCTTACATAAGTTCTGATTGGTTGGGGCAAAATTAGCACCATTTTAAACGATAAGAACTTTTATTGAATCTCCCTGTTAATATCCTGTATACCCTATTACACATACAGTCTATCACTATGGGGCATATATCGCTATTTTTGCTATTTTCCTATCGCAAGACATCGCAATGACAAATAGCGCTATTTTCACCTTATTTATAAAACGCTCATTTCCGCTTTTGCGGAAAAGTAATGCTGCGTCGATGTGTGACAGTAATATCGCCTTTTTTATTGCGTTAAGTCTGATATCGAGGCGAAAAGAGAAATCGCCCTTTAGTGTCGGCCATTACCAAACCAGAGAAGGTGAAATTTCAGAGCTATTTTTTTTATGTAACGCTATTTATAAATAGGTGAAAATTCGCCTTTTCACCCCTTTTCTGCCTTTTGTTGCATTTTTTGCAGTTTTACCAGAATTTTTGCCAAACACCATTACTTACTGGAATGTTCCATTAACATGACTATTTCTTACACAGCACTATGGTATGTTCCCATATTAACGTAACTGGATTGGTAATTAGCTGCAGTTTGCTGAAAATAAGCAATACAAAAAAAGTCCTATTAATAAAATGGAGGAAATTCCCCTGGGTGCGTTTTACACTATTTATCATGTCCTATTAATAAAATAGAGAAAATTCCCCTGGGTGAGTTTTACACTATTTATCATATCCTATTAATAAAATAGAGAAAATTCCCCTAGGTGAGTTTACACTATTTATCAAATCATATTAATAAAATAGAGAAAATTCACTGGGTGAGTTTTACACTATTTATCATATCCTATTATAAAATAGAGAAAATTCACCTGGGTGAGTTTTACACTTTTTCATATCTATTAATAAATAAAAAAAAATTCTCCTGAGTGAGTTTTACACTATTTATCATATCCTATTAATAAAATAGAGAAAATTCCCCGGGTGGAGTTTTACACTATTTATCAAATTATATAATAAAATAGAGAAAATTCACCTGGGTGAGTTTACACTATTTTATCATATCCTATTAATAAAATAGAGAAAATCCCCTGGGTGAGTTACACTTTATCATATCCTATATAAAATAGAGACAATTTGCCTGGGTGAGTTTTGCACTATTTATCATATCCTATTAATAAAATAGAGAAAATTGCCTGGGAGTTTTACACTATCATATCCTATTAATAAAATAGAGAAAATCGCCTGGGTGAGTTTTAACACATTTATCAATCCTATTAATAAAATAAGGGAAATTCACCTGGGTGAGTTTTATACTATTATCATATCCTATAATAAAATAGAGAAAATTCGCCTGGGGGAGTTTTACACTATTTATCATATCCTATTAATAAATAGAGAAAATTCGCTGGGGGAGTTTTACACTATTTATCATATCCTATTAATAAAATCGAGAAAATTCACCTGGGTGAGTTTTACACTATTTACATATCCTATTAATAAAATAGAAAAAATTCGCCTGGTGGTTAACCACTATTTATCATATCCTATTAATAAAATAGAGAAAATTCGCCTGGGTGAGTTTTACACTATTTATCATATCCTATTAATAAAATAGAGAAAATTCCCGGGTGAGTTACACTATTTATCAATCCTATAATAAAATAGTGAAAATTCGCCTGGGTGAGTTTTACACTATTATCATATCCTATTAATAAAATAGAGAAAATTCGCCTGGGGGAGTTTTACACTATTTATCATATCCTATTAATAAAATAGAGAAAATTCACCTGGGGGAGTTTTACACTATTAACCATATCTATTAATAAAATAGAGAAATTTGCTTGGGGGAGTTTTACACTATTATCATATCCTATTAATAAAATAGAGAAAAAAAATTTGCTTGGGGGAGTTTTACATTATTTATCATATCCTATTAATAAATAGAGAAATTCACTGGGTAAGTTTACACTATTTATCATATCCTATTATAAAATAGAGAAAAATTCACCTGGGTGAGTTTTACACTATTATCATATCCTATTAATACATAGAAAAAATTCACGGGTGAGTTTAATATATTATCATATCCTATTAATAAATAGGAAAATTCGCCTGGGTGAGTTTTACACTATTTATCATGTCCTATTAATAAAATAGAGAAAATTCCCCTGGGTGAGTTTTACACTATTTATCATATCCTATAAATAAAATAGAGAAAATTCCCCTAGGTGAGTTTTACACTATTTATCAAATCATATTAATAAAATAGAGAAAATTCACCTGGGTGAGTTTTACACTATTTATCATATCCTATTAATAAAATAGAGAAAATTCACCTGGGTGAGTTTTACACTATTTATCATATCCTATTAATAAAATAGAAAAAATTCTCCTGAGTGAGTTTTACACTATTTATCATATCCTATTAATAAAATAGAGAAAATTTGCTTGGGGGAGTTTTACACTATTTATTATATCCTATTAATAAAATAGAGAAAATTCCCCTGGGTGAGTTTTACACTAGAGTTTTACACTATTTATCATATCCTATTAATAAAATAGAGAAAATTCACCTGGGGGAGTTTTACACTATTTATCATATCCTATTAATAACATCGAAGAAAACAGAAAGAAAATTCACCTGGGTGAGTTTACCTATTTATCATATCCTATAATAAAAATAGAAAAAATTCGCCTGGGTGAGTTAACACTATTTATCATATCCTATAATAAAATAGAGAAAATTCGCCTGGGTGAGTTTTACACTATTTATCATATCTATTAATAAAATAGAGAAAATTCACCTGGGTGAGTTTTACACTATTTATCATATCCTATAATAAAATAGAAAATTCGCCGTGGTGAGTTTTACACTATTTATCATATCCTATTAATAAAAATAGAGAAAATTCGCCTGGGGGAGTTTTACACTATTTATCAATCCTATAATAAAATAGAGAAAATTCACCTGGGGAGTTTTACACTATACCATCTACTCTATTAATAAAATAGAGAAAATTTGCTTGGGGGAGTTTTACACTATTATCATATCCTATTAATAAAATAGAGAAAATTGCTTGGGGGAGTGAGTTTTACATATTTCATATCCTATTAATAAAATAGAGAAAATTCACCTGGGTAGTTTTACACTATTTCATATCCTATTAATAAAATGAGAAAATTCACTGGGTGAGTTTACACTATTTATCATATCCTATTAATAATAGAAAAAATTCACCTGGGTAGTTTATACTATTTATCATATCCTATTAATAAAATAGAGAAAATTCGCCTGGGTGAGTTTTAAACTATATCATATCCTATTAATAAAATAGAGAAAATTCCCTGGGTGAGTTTTACACTATTTATCATATCCTATTAATAAAATAGAGAAAATTCACCTGGGTGAGTTTGACACTATTCCATATACTATTAATAAATGAGAAAATTCACCTGGGTGAGTTTTACACTATTTATCATATCCTATTAATAAAATAGAGAAATTCACCTGGGTGAGTTTGCACTATTTACCATATCCTATTAATAAAATAGAGAAAATTGCTTGGGGAGTTTTACACTATTTATCATATCCTATTAATAAAATAGAGAAAATTGCTTGGGGAGTTTTACACTATTTATTATATCCTATTAATAAAATAGAGAAAATTCCCCTGGTGAGTTTTACACTATTTATCAAATCATATTAATAAAATAGAGAAAATTCACCTGGGTGAGTTTTACAATTTATTACATCCTATACATATCCTATAATAAAATAGAGAAATTCACCTGGGGAGTTTTACACTATATCATATCCTATTATAATATAGAGAAAATTCACCTGGGTGAGTTTTACACTATTTATCATATCCTATTAATACAATAGAAACAATTCACTGGGTGATTTTAACACTATTATCATATCCATTATAAAATAGAGAAAATTGCCTGGGTGAGTTTTAAACTATGTATCATATCCTATTAATAAAATAGAGAAATTCTCCCTGGGTGAGTTTTAAACTATTATTATATTCTATAATAAATAAAGAAAATTCACCTGGGTGAGTTTTACACTATTTATCATATCCTATTAATAAAATAGAGAAAATTCACCTGGGTGAGTTTGACACTATTTACCATATACTATTAATAAAATAGAGAAAATTCCCCTGGGTGAGTTTTACACTATTTATCATATCCTATTAATAAAATAGAGAAAATTCACCTGGGTGAGTTTTGCACTATTTACCATATCCTATTAATAAAATAGAGAAAATTTGCTTGGGGGAGTTTTACACTATTTATCATATCCTATTAAAAAATAGAGAAAATTTGCTTGGGGAGTTTACACTATTTATTATATCCTATTAATAAATAGAGAAAATTCCCCTGGGTGAGTTTTACACTATTTATCAATCATATAATAAATAGAGAAAATTCACCCTGGGTGAGTTTTACACTATTATTACATCCTAATCATATCCTATTATAAAATAGAGAAAATTCACCTGGGTGAGTTTTACACTATTTATCATATCCTATTAAAATATAGAGAAAATTCACCTGGGTGAGTTTTACACATTTATCATATCCTATTAATACAATAGAAACAATTCACCTGGGTGATTTTAACACTATTTATCATATCCTATTAATAAAATAGAGAAATTCGCCTGGGTGAGTTTTAAACTATGTATCATATCCTATTAATAAAATAGAGAAAATTCACCTGGGTGAGTTTTACACTATTTATCATATCCTATTAATAAAATAGAGAAAATTCACCTGGGGGAGTTTTACACTATTTACCATATCCATTAATAAAATAGAGAAAATTGCTTGGGGGAGTTTTACACTATTTATCATATCCTATTAATAAAATAGAGAAAATTGCTTGGGGGAGTTTTACACTATTTATCATATCCTATTAATAAAATAGAGAAAATTCCCTGGGTGAGTTTTACACTATTTATCAAATCATATTAATAAAATAGAGAAAATTCACCTGGGTGAGTTTTACACTATTTATACATCCTAATCATATCCTATTAATAAAATAGAGAAAATTCCCTGGGTGATTTTACAATTATTCAAATCATATTAAAAATAGAGAAAATTCACCTGGGTGTGTTACACTATCTATCTATCTATTAATAAAATAGAGAAAATCCCTGGGTGAGTTTTACACTATTATCAATCAATTAATAAATAAGAGAAAATTCACCGTGGTGAGTTTTACCTATTTATTACATCATATCATATCCATTAATAAATAGAGAAAATTCCCCTGGGTGAGTTTTACACAATTTATCATATCCTATTAATAAAATAGAGAAAATTCTCCTGAGTGAGTTTACTATTTATCATATCCTATTATAAAATAGAGAAAATTCCCCTGGGTGAGTTTTACACTATTATCAAATCATATTAATAAAATAGAGAAAATTCACCTGGGTGAGTTTTACACTATTTAACATCCTATATCATATCCTATTATAAAATAGAGAAAATTCACCTGGGTGAGTTTTACACAATTTATCATACCTGTTAATAAATAGAGAAGATTCACTGGGTGAGTTTTACACTATTTATCATATCCTATTAATAAAATAGAAAAATTCACCTGGTGTGAGTTTGCACTATTACCTATCCTATTAATAAAATAGAGAAATTTGCTGGGGGAGTTCTACACTATATCATATCCTATAATAAAATGAGAAAATTTGCTTGGGGGAGTTTTACACTATTTATCATATCCTATTAATAAAATAGAGAAATCCCCCGGGTGAGTTTTACACATATTTAAAATAGAGAAAATTCACCTGGGTGAGTTTTGCACTATTCCATTATCCTATAATAAAATAGAGAAAATTTGCTGGGGGATTAAACTATTTATCATATCCTATTAATAAAATAGAGAAAATTTGCTGGGGGAGTTTTACACTATTTATCATATCCTATAATAAATAGAGAAAATTCCCCTGGGTGAGTTTTACCATTTTATCAAATCATATTAATAAATAGAGAAAATTCACCTGGGTGAGTTTTACACTATTTATCAATCCATATCCTATCCTATTATAAAATAGAGAAATTCACCTGGATGAGTTTTACACTATTTATCATCCTTTAAATAAAATAGAGAAAATTCACCTGGGTGAGTTTTACACTATTATCATATCCTATTAATAAAATAGAAAAATTCCCGGAGTGAGTTTACACTATTAACATATCCTATTAATAAATAGAGAAACCCCTGGGTGAGTTTTACACTATTTATCAAATCATATTAAAAATAGAGAAAATTCACCTGGGTGAGTTTTACACTATTTACATATCCTATTAAAAAATAGAGAAAATCTTCCGCGGTGAGTTTTACACTATTTATCATATCCTATTAATAAAATAGAGAAGATTCACCTGGGTGAGTTTTACACTATTTATCATATCAATTATTAAAAGAGAAAATTCGCTGGGTGAGTTTTACACTATTTATCAATCCCAATAAAAAAAGAGAAAATTCACCTGGGTGAGTTTTACACATTCATCATATCCTATTAATAAAATAGAGGAAATTCGCCTGGGTGAGTTTTAAACTATTTATTTGTCTTATTAATAAAGTAGAGAAAAATTACCTGGGTGAGTTTTACCAATATACATATCCTATTAATAAAATAGAGAAAATTCGCCTGGGTGAGTTTACACTGTCACTGTTTATTATGTACTATTAAAAAATAGAGAAAATTCGCCTGGAGGAGTTTTACACTATTTATCAATCATATTAATAAAAAAGAGAAAATTCACTTGGGTGAGTTTTACACTATTTATCATTCCTATAATAAATAAAAAGAGAAAATTCGCCTGGGGGGTTTTTAACTGTCACTGTTTATAGTACTATTAATAAAATAGAGAAAATTCGCCTGGATGAGTTTTACACTATTACAAATCATATTAATAAAAAGAGAAAATTCGCCTGGATGAGCTTTACACTATTTATCAAATGATTAATAAAAAAGAGAAAATCGCTGGGTGAGTTTTAACTATTTATCATATCCTATTAATAAAATAGAGAAAATTCCCCCGGGTGAGTTTTACATATTTTATATGTCCTATAATAAAATAGAGAAATTCCCCTGGGTGAGTTTACACATTTATCATATCCTATTAATAAAATAGAGAAAATTCGCCTGGGTGATTTTTACAATATTATCATTCTATTAATAAAATAGAGAAAATTCGCCCAGTTGAGTTTTAATATTTATCTATCCTATAATAAAATAGAGAAAATTCACCTGGGTGAGTTTTACACTATTTATCATATCCTACAATAAACAGAGAAAATTCACCTGGGAGAGTTTTACACTATTATCATATCCCTATTAATAAAATAGAGAAATTCACCTGGGTGAGTTTTAACTATTTATCATATCCTATAATAAAAAAAGAGAAAATTCGCCTGGGTGAGTTTTACACTATTTATCATATTTTTGCTGAAAAAAAAACACCACATGTGTTCAATGTGTATTACCAATTTGACACTACTTGAAAATCCACCAGAGAGTATTACCTATTTACCACCATTTTATCATTTGCTGAATTTAACTTTTTGCCATATTTCAGCATTACTAGTGCTACTTTTTCTACATAATTTTGCCTTTGATGAAAATTCGCCTTTAATAACTTTATAAGAAAAGTTGAAAGTTAAAAAAAAATGTGGTGAAGACGGTGGCAAAAAAAAAGCAAAATAATGCCCCTTTATAACTATGCCCCTTGGTTTTGATGTGGAGAGGGAACCCATTCAAGCACACTTTAATAAAAAGAAAAAAATATTGCAGTTATAACTACTGAACTACTGAATATACTATCAGGGAGATCAATAAAACTTCTTACGTTACAAATGGTTCTATTTTTCCCCAACCAATCAAATGTAGCTTTCAGATGTTAAATAATATTGATTGTTTGGGGCGACATTAGCACCATTTTTAAACTATAAGAACTTTTATTGAATAACCCTGAATATTTATAAATATGTATTGTAAACATGTCATAATATGACATTCCTAAACATATTTGTTATATATTTATAATCTTCATAACCTATAAAAATATATTTAGCATTTAATTAAAAAAATTATTATATTACAGATGAGCTGATTGCTTGAAATGCCTTAAATATGAATTGTCACTAGTCAAAGAACTGGTTGTAACCTAAAGTGATAAACTACCTTTCTATGAGGATGTTTGGGGACTTGTTTAGTAACCATTGTCTTGATTTCTCTTCATCACAACCTCTTCTATTCTGGGAATCTTTATGAAATATTGGGACACTCCAATTGTGAAAGCCAAACCAGAATCTCAGCTGTCTCCTCCTCATCTCTCTCATGTTGTTTCCTCTGCGCTTATTATTCATTGGACACACCAACAAAGATTTGTTGTCTCACCCGTCAGTAGCCTGGGGTTGTATTTACTATTTCTGTATCTTCTGTGTTGGCTAAAACTCTCCCAGTTATTATTGTCTTCAATGCTACAAAGCCTGAGAGCAAGCTGAAGAAGTATTGGCAATAAAGATCTATAATTTAGTCATTGGTCCTCTTTGGGTGCAATTGGGCTCTCAATTGTTCTGGGGACAATTTCTACCCACCATTTCCAGACGATGATACTTCTTCTACAACTGACACGATTATCCTCCTGTGTAATGAAGGATCTGTTACTCTTTTCTTTTGTATAATTGCTTACATGGGAACATTATCTGTGTTAAGTTTCATTGTTGCATTTCTAGCCAAGGATTTCCCTGACCGATTTAATGAAGCTAAAAACATCACATTCAGTATGTTGGTGTTCTGTAGTGTGTGGGTATCATTTGTCCCAGCCTACCTGAGCAGTAAGGGGAGTAAAATGGTGGCTGTAGAGTTATTTGCCATCTTATCATCCAGTGCTGGGTTACTGGTTTTTATATTTTTCCCAAAATGCTACATTATATTTTTTAGACCTGAACTAAACACAAAAGAGTCTGTTGTCCAAAAATTTTAGTAGGTTTTTTTTACTGTTTAAAAACCATACTAATGCAGAGATCTATAAATTGTCCAAAACAATACAAAATAGACAAAAAAAAGGTTTGGTCTAAAAATACAACACCAAACGAAGGTAAATGCTAGGAATATTTGTTTGATAATAAAAATAAGTATATGCATCTAAATGGTTACATTATGGTATGACATTGTTTTTGGTCTGGAGAATGTAGGGTGGATCATCATATTTTGATTTTAGTATGGACTTTATAATAATAATTAGTAATATATGAGTAGGGATGGGTAAGGAATTATCTCTTTACTCTATGTGTTATCTTTTTTATTTTTTTGATATGGAGCTTTATCATTTCTTAAGGAAATTAAGATTAAAGCATATTTCATTACAAAATTTTCTGTAATTCGGGAAATGGATGAATTAATGAGACTAGAGAACTTTGGTGTAAAACCAGGCATGGTATATAAAAAAATTGATATAGGTAAAGTTAATGATCCTTTATAACCCTCAAAATTAGTCTTTGGTTTCGTTAACCCTCGAATGTATCGTTCGGTAACCCTTGAATTTAGCGTCTATTTTTGGTAACCCTGGAATGTAGCTGCCGATTTCAGTAACCCTCGAATGTAGCGTTCGATAACCCTTGAATTGGCCATAACTCTTGAATGTAGCTTGCAGAAAACCCGACAATTGCCCGATCGTGGGGAAGGAAGTGTTTAAACAAGTTTTAGTGACGGGTGCATTTTCCCCAGACCATTTTGCAGACTACCGAATTACCAAACTTTTACTGAAGTTCGGTAGTTCAGAAACAAACCAAACTTCCCTAAGTTCAGTCATCTCTACTATTGCTCACCACAGCGGTTATTTTTCGCTTCATTCGTAAAACAACATTGCAGTTGTAAAATACCAATAATGATCCGTGAGTTGATGCCTGCTCAATTATTTTACAACCGCAATGTAAAATAACACTGCGGTCTGTAAAAGAAATGATATTGGTATTTATTGATGCCCAAACTGTCTTTGCACTTGCATACATTATAAATAGAGATGGACCAGAACATGAATCCAGTTCTGAAGCGGATTTCACAGATTTTGACAAATTTTTCAAATTTTCCCAAACCGTGGAACTGTTTGAGAATTTTTGAGTTTAAAAAGTTTCAATATTTCTAGAATTTTATAATTCACAAAAATTTCCCTCAATTTCTAGAAATCTCGAAAATACTACGCGGAATGCCAAAGCAGGAAGCGTGTGAAGTTTTCAGTACTGTACGGTGTTTTTAAAAGATTTTAGGTGTTGATACATGTTCTCCAGACCCTTCCCCAGGCCATTTACAGTAAGTTACCATTACTATAAAAGAGCAAAAACCCTTCCACAGAACATAAAAATGGAGTAGAGCCTTCTTATAACAGAACGTATCTTGCAGTCTCATGCTATATGAATAGCATTGCCCACAAAATCTATGAAACAAGAAGTAATTTCTCACTCCCAGGTTTTCCAGACTAGGGGGTGGAGATGGCACAATTTTCCTTTATGCCCTACGACTAATGCATGTGTCCAGAAGCACTGGTTTAACGCAGAACTTAATTTTTTTTTTAATTCTCATTTCAATAGGTAAAATGTGAATTTTTGAATTTTCTAATTTTGTGATTTTGTGATTTTTTTCCTATGTTTGTATGGGGCATAGGAGTCTGCATTCATTATCTTTTCTTTGTATATTAAATATATTCAAAATGATATAAACTATCAAGCAACATTTTAATATTTGTACTTTATGGTACTTTTACCTGCTATATTATTTGCTTCATTTGTGATGTTTACATTGATGGGAACGGTTTCCTACTAGTTACTAAAGACAGAAATTAGCCAACACCATTTTACATATGGACGATTTGGGGTGCTGGCTATTCTTTTGCATTCATTTCCAGTGGTGGCTCAGGTTGTCTTCCCTCCCACACCTGAATGTTCTATGTAGAAACATAGAAATATGATGCCAACACTGGTTAATAAAAGATTTCATTATTGGTGCAGCTTTTCTCTTTCCCTTACCCGTTATTTGGTCATACAGGTATGACAGGTATATCATTACACTTGCTATTAGTATTTTTAGAGTAAATATTTTGTCCTTTTTTATTTCTGCCAGATCACTAGTATTTAGGCTTACCCGAAACTGGTAAGTTTAGTTCCGTCTTCGGATTTACGGATTTCAGAAAAATCCTGAAGATCCGGAAATTTTAAAACAGAACATACTTTCAGGACTTCAAGGCTTTTTTCGAGGATGAGCGAAAATAGCCTTGAACGTTCGATAATCATCGAAAATGCTATACAAAGTCCAGAAAGTCCCGAAATCTGAACGATCCGCCCTGTTTCGGATGGAACATTCGGATTTCGGAACTGAGGGGTTCCATGTTGGATCCGGATTCCATCACTATTCCTGATCATACAATCATTGGGCAATATAACCAGATACCATCGGATCCGAAAGGATTATCAGCTACATACTGTATATAGCACGATAATAAAGAATTACCAGCATCAGCATTGGAATCAAGTTCCAGAAAGAAAATTTCCAACACCTCATTACTGTTCCCAGGAGCCAATAACCTGCAATCTATACTATACACAGAATAGGGAGTTAGATCATTACAAAATCTATATGAATGGTGAAAAAAAACAAGCTAATTTCCTTTCCGTTCTAACAGGAGCAAGACCTAATACATGTAAAAAAGAATAATAAAAATAGCAGTTGTAGCCCCAAAACATGTTCCAGCTGCAGATTTTGCCTTCCTGTTTTACTTAAAGGGACAATAAACTGTTTTACTTAAAGGGACAATCCTGTTTTACTTAAAGGGACAATAAACTGCACTTTTTAGCTAGCTTGCAACTGCATCTATTATTCACAGGGAGGTAGGTATTGCTTGCTTGTATGTATACATGTACATGTTTATTTATATATCGCCACTTGGGGACGCAGCGCTGTACAATATTAGAATACAAAAAACGTACATAGGGAACAATAAATATATAAATTATTATGAGCATCATGAAATATATATATAAGTGTTTAAAACATGTAACATGAGGAAAGAGGTCCCATGAGGTGGGAGCTTACTTCCCACCTCCCTGTGAGTAATAGAACCCAGGCAATCCATAGTTAAACTTACCTGCCAGCACTCAACTAGCTGCTTCTTAACAGTCTACATTTGATGGTTACCGAAATCAAAGGCTACATTTGAGGGATATCAAAAATCTAAAATTTCATTCAAGGGTTACTGAATTCGAACGATACATTTGAGGGTTACTGAAAATCAAACATTACATTCAAGGGTTACCGAACGATACATTCGAAGGTTATTGAAATCAAAGGCTACCTTCGCGGGCTACCCGAATTGAAGGATACAATCGAAAATAAGTCAGCGATTTTGGAAAACCAAACTAGTTTTGATAGAGTTCAGATAGTTTAAGTTTGTCCGAACTCAGGTTTGGGTTCGGGTCCATTACTACTTCTGATGATCATATTATAGTTGATGTAAATACAAGTTTGAACAAGTATGAACACATTGATCCCAATTCATGATCAATTAACTGTAGCAATCCTATATCAAAGATATATGATATGCTTATTTCATAAGCTGGGTCCATAATTTAAGGGCATGCCCACCCCCAAAACTAAAATTTTCCCCAGTGCTGGCCCTATTCTTTAGCTCCTTGTAGTTATCCTGCAGTGCCTACACTACAAAAAAAATTTGCTTTGGGGGTGGAGATACCCTTTAAAAGTGTATCCCCCACACAAAGGGTATTCAAGCGGTTAATAAAAGATTAACTCAAGATAAAGGGGGAATAGACTCTCTTTGGTTTGAGGGCACATACAATATGCAAATGGCAGGGACGGCTATAGGTGCTGCCATGGTGCCGGCATATGCAAATATTTTTATGTACTAATATGAGAAGCAATACATTCTATCTAAATATGGACATCATCTCTTACTCTACTGCAGATTTATTGACATCTTCCTGATTTCGCGAGAAACCAAGAAAACCCTTCTTACGATGACTGAAACTTTGAATAACCTGGACATGGCCATCAGATTCACTCATAGCTTCAGTCAAAATAAAATAGTTTTTTGACCTACAAATTAAAATGGAAAAATCAAAAATTAGGATATTCTCTATACCATAAAGAAATGGATAGGAATACATTACTACATTTTAGCAATCGTCACCCTCATTCCTTAAAAAAGTCATTCCCATTTTATATGAGAACAAAACAAATGGAAGAAATATAAATGTTTTACCTACAAAGGGGGTACCCAGAGAGTACTTGAAGTACTTGAGAGGGTGACACATAAATTTGGGAGAATCTTAATAGAACTGAAACACAAATGAAGGATGCCAATTAGGAGTATATTTCTGTAGGGCATTATAAACTAGTTACCTTTAGTCTTCTTGTTCTTACAGGATTTGGCCAGTAGGGGCCACTGTGTAAAAGTATAAAAGGGAGAGCAGTCATGTGCTCAGCCTCTTTCTGATCTCCTGGAGTTTCCCCAGAGGAGCCTGGGACATAGATAACAGGTAGGTGTTAGTGTGAGAATAGTCTCTGTTATAGGTCACTCTAGGAGTGATAGATAGTAGAAGGGTAGCTAGTGAGCAGCCTGAGCTCCAACAAGGAGATTTAGTAAGGACTAGAGTCCTGGGTATACAACCCAAAAATAGGGACATAGTGCCAGACATAGGGGTAGAAGATTCCACTACAGTGACCTGAGAGCTGGGGTGGCAGTAACAAGCTGATTGTTATTTATGCTGTTTCTGATCCCTCTGGTTTGTGAGTATTTATGTGATATCTGTACCATGCTTTGTCACCTCTATTGTGCTAATTGCAATACTTTATTAATATTGTTTTGTTAATAAATAAGATATTGTTTAAGTTCAAAAACCACTGGCGTCCATTTATAGCATTCTACCTAGAGTAGTAGTTCAGCAACACCCTGCCTCCAACATATGCGAGGGCATGTTATAAATACATGTTCAACACCCACACACTGGAAGACAGATAAAAATAGGACAATGTATCACCTGCTCCCCCACACGTCATTTACCTAATAAAGTGCCCATGCAACTTGTATTATGTGGGGTAAACAGACCTTACCTTGAGACTGTGACTAGATGGAGATCAGCAACACTGCCTTTAGAGATTAAAAAAACGGTAAAACCGGTTGCAAATTATTTCCTGGATAAAAGACATTCACTTGCAGACTTACAATTCATAGGCATAAGACCACATTTCACCATTACCAAAAGGAGGAACGAGATCTAAACTACTATGACAAAAGAAGGTATTGTGGATTAAGTACCTGGACACATAAAGACCAAATGGACTAAATGAGACCTGCTCGTTCAAATGTTTCTTAAGTGAGAGATAAGGTTTATAAGTATTTATTGTACATGAAGTTATAAAACACAGAGTCAGAAAATATAAATGTGTCTGACATATACTGACAGACACACTCCTCGTTCCTGTCCATTTGCAGGTTAACAGACATGCGTTTTTCTATAGTTGGGCCGCGTGTCCGCGTTTTTTTTGCGTTTCCACTATTATTAAAGTGCAATTCTTACACACACGGACCAAAAGTCGAGCACTTATGCAGATAAAAAATGGACCACATAGATTCGGAACGCAAATTATACATTGGGAACTGATTCCCGCAGTTTCTATTATATTTTAAATTACATTGTGATTGGAAAAACACATGCATAAAGGAAAACGGGATGCAACACGCATAGTGGGACCTAACCCTAAGAGGTCTCCGTTATGTATATGGATTTTGGTATTTCCTCATGCATTGGTGAATCAGATGTGTATCTATAAGGGTATAAGAACATTTCAAGTTTTATATTTTAATGTTGAATGAGCACAAAATTTAATAAGTGATTCTTCAGATTTTCGGAAATAATTAAGCAAAATGTTGATTTAGAGATAGAAATCTTGACATATCAATATACCATTAATATCAATCCCCCCCATCCAGCTCTGTATATTGAACAGCTCCCAGAAAAATGGAGGAAAAAGAAGGCTGAGACGATCTACATTTGTTACTAAGCTGCACTATTTTCTCACCATTTTCCTGTATGAAAAATTGCAGTTGTATCATAAGGAAAACTGATTTGTATGACAAACTCATTTTTTAAATATTTTATTCATATAAAATAAATCAATGAGCCGAACACTAAGTCAATCCCCAGAGATAATACATTTTCAATCTTCTTTTAAAACAAGCCCTTAATGGATCACTCTCTAAGGAAATCTCTTCGCTGACCTATAGTTATAATAATAACAATAATTTCACTGTGCCTATATAAAAAGGAATAATTCACATGGCAAACATATATTTATGGATTTTTCTCAATGAATAAAAAAAAAGTCTTTGCCTGTGATCACTTGGTTTGTGAGGGTTACACTGTCGGGAACAGTTTCTGACTAACACACAGAGACATGAACTCACCAACACCATTTTATAGATGGGCCACAGGGGTACTGGCTGTACTTCTACAGCAATTTCCAGTGGCATCTCACGTTGTCTTCCCTGCCAGAACTGGATGTTCTCTGTGGAAATACAGTTACTCTAACACATTTAGAGATGGAGATTTTATTCTTGGTGCAGCTCTCCAGTTACGGTATTTTTATCATAGATCTTATACACCAGTCGGTAAACTGGAGGACATTCATTGCTACAGGTGTGGATCTTTATTGTGCTATATTTCTATACCAAGGATATTATTACTATTATCAGTAATAAATCAAATCATTGTAATGGTTAAATGGTTAAAGTATTTGAGGTTGAATAAAGACATAAGTCCATCCACTTCAACATACTCAGCAATACCCACATTTCCGGCCTAACACTTGATCCAGAGGAAGGCAAAAAAAACCAACAGTATAAGAGGGCGGGGGGATCCCTTCCTGAGGCCAAGTGGCATTCGGAAATATACCTGGATTCAATTTAAAGCCAAATGATTAAATGATTGCTAAATAAACAATTTATAGTTTAACTATAGTTTAATCTTTGCCGCCACAATTTCTTCGCGGCTATATGAAACCTATATACATTTGAATATGATTGTTACATTTTTATTTTAAACATAAAATGTTTTCCTTATAACTTACAGAAAAATGAAATAGTTACAATAAAACAAAGGAACGTAAATTGAAATCACTGTAATCACCTTTCTCGGTTAACCTTTTTTGACCACACTCTACAGGAAATCTTTCAGAAACCACCGTCATCTTTTGGTTTTCATGTTTGCCATTGAGGAAGTTAATAAAAATCCAAGGATTTTACCCAATCTTACTCTGGGCTACCAGATCTTTGATTCCTGTAATTCTCCACCTAAATCTCTTTCTGGTGCTTTGGACTTGATATCAGGAACAAATATTCCTATTCCAAATTTTGGATGTTGGGGAAACAGGAAACTGTTGGGTGTGGTGGGAGACTTGTCTTCTGCTGTAACTTATTCTTTAGCCCAACTCTTAGGGATTTTTAGATACCCTCAGGCATGTATTTCGTTTTTCTTCTTTTTCTAATGAATCTTAGACATTACACAGTCATTGATGAAGTGACATTATTTAGCAAAAGCAAAATTTCACATGAAATTTCTACCATTTTCATTTAAAAGGAATTAAAAAATGAAAGAAACTTATTTGTAAAGACATTTTATCCACCCCTACATTGTGATTGTATGATACTACACAGTATTGTTATTTTAAATCCGTGTTTGTATTTTATAACTGCATTGTAAATACTGGTGGCCAGTGGGTTTAGATAAAATGGGTCTCTGGGCAGAGATAAGCATGTGGTGGCTAAGTGATGGGAACATGTTATAAAACATATTACCCTTCCCTTTCCCCATTCTGCCTAACCTCCTTCTCTTTCTCCCTCTCTCTTTGTTGATACATAGTGATTGCTCACTCTCATCTCTTTCTCTCCACACTCTCATCTCTTTCCCTCCACATGCTCATCTCTTTCTCTCCACACTCTCATCTCTTTCTCTCCACACTCTCATCTCTCTTTCTCACATCTCTTTCTCTCCACCATGCTCACTCTCATCTTTCTCTCCACACTCTCATCTCTTTCCTCCAACGCTCATCTCTTTCTCCTCCACACCTCATCTCTTTCTCTCATCCCTCACGCTCATCTCTTTCTCTCCACGCTCATCTCTTTCTCTCCACAACCTCATCTCCTTTCCTCCACACGCTCATCTCTTTCTCTCCACACTCTCATCTCTTCTCTCTCCACTCCATCCTCTCATCTCTTTCTCTCCACATGCTCATCTCTTTCTCTCCACACTCTCATCTCTTTTCTCTCCACACCCTCATCTCTTTCTCTCCACACTCTCATCTCTCTTCCTCAAACCTCTCATCTCTTCTCTCATCTCTCTTTCTCTCCACACCTCTCTCTTTTCTCTCCACTCTCTCATCTCTTTCTCACATCTCTTTCCTCCACATGCTCATCACTCTTTCTCTCACCCTCTCATATCTCTTTCTCTCCACACGCTCTCTCTTTCTCTCCACCGCTCATTCTCTCTTCTCCACACGCTCATCCTTTCTCCCCCTCCATCACGCACATCTCTTTCTCCCACAATCTCCTCATCTCTTTCTCTCCACACTCTCATCTCTTTCTCTCCAACTCTCCTCTCTCCATCCTTCTCTCCACACTCTCATCTTCTTCTCTCCACCACTCATCTCTTTCTCTCCACTCTCTCATCTCTTTCTCCTCTTCTCTCTCTCTCTCCACAACCCTCATCTCTTTCTCTCCACATGCTCATCTTTTTCTCTCTCTCCACATCTCATCTCTTTCTCTCCACACTCTCATCTCTTTCTCTCCACACTCTCATCTCTTTCTCTCCACACTCATCTCTCCCTTTCTCTTTCTCACATCTCTTTCTCTCCACATGCCTTCATCCTCTTTCTCTCCACACTCTCATCTCTTTCCTCTCCACACTCTCATCTCTTTCTCTCCACACACTCTCATCTCTTTCTCTCCACCACTCTCATCTCTTTCTCTCCACACTCTCATCTCTTTCTTCCACACTCTAATCTCTTTCTCCTCCACACTCTCATCTCTTTCTCTCAAACACTCTCATCTCTTTCTCTCATCTCTTTCTCTCCACACGCTCATCTCTTTCTCTCCACTCTCTCATCTCTTTCCTCTCCACATGCTCATCTCTTTCTCTCCACACTCTCATCTCTTCTCTTCCACACTCTCATCTTTCTCTCCATTCTCTCCCCACTCTTCATCTCTTTCTCTCCACACTCTCACTCTTTCTCTCCTCACATCTTCATCTCTTTCTCTCTCTCCACACTCTCTCATCTCTTTCTCTCCCACACGCTCATCTCTTTCTCTCCCACAACTCTCATCTCTTCTCTCCCACTCTAATCTCTTTCTCTCCACATGCTCATCTCTTCTCTCTCCACAAGCTCATCTCTTTTCTCATCCTCCTCATCTCTTTCTATCTCTTTCCCCCACCTCTCATCTCTTTCTCTCCACATGTCTCATCTCTTTCTCTCCACACTCTCATCTCTTCTCTCCACACCTCTCATCTCTTCCTCTCTCACACTCTCATCTCTTTCTCTCACACTCTACCTCTTTCTCACATCTCTTTCTCTCCACATTCCTCTCTCTTTCTCTCCACACTCTCATCTCTTTCTCTCCACACTCTCATCTCTTTCCTCTCCACAAACAGCTCTTCTCTTTCTCCTCCACACTCTCACCTTTCTCTCCAACGTCTCATCTCTTTCTCTCTCACACTCTATCTCTTTCTCTCCACACTCTCATCCTTTTCTTCTCCACCACTCTCATCTCTTTCTTCCACATGCTCTCTATTCTCTCCACAGTCTCTCATCATCGTCCTTATCTCACTCTCATCTCTCTTCTCTCCACACGCCCCACTCTTATCTTCTCTCCACACTCTCATCTCTTTCTCCCTCATCTCTTTCTCTCCACACTCTCATCTCTTTCTCTCCACACTCTCATCTCTTTCTCTCCACATGCTCATCTCTTTCTCTCCACACTCTCATCTCTTTCTCTCCACACGCTCATCTCTTTCTCTCCACACTCTCATCTCTTTCTCTCCACACTCTAATCTCTTTCTCTCCACATGCTCATCTCTTTCTCTCCACACGCTCATCTCTTTCTCTCCACACTCTCATCTCTTTCTCTCCACACTCTCATCTCTTTCTCTCCACACTCTTTTGTTTCTCAGAGTTCACACTTTCTCTCCATACATAAACACATCAGGGCATGTCCTACCTCTTCTTTCATTTTTGGATCTGGAAGCATCCCCCTCTCTATCTCCAGGCCATGTCACCACACTACTCTCTCACCCTTCAGACAGCGGTGAGAGAGATAAGCAGTGCTAAAGAGAGAGAGAGAGACATAGGTAGATAGACAGACAGAGAGACAGGATCGATAGATAGATAGATCTTTTCTATTAATAAAAGTAGAGAAAAATTTGCTTGGGGAGTTTACACTATTATAATATCCTATTAATAAAATAGAGAAAATTTGCTTGGGGAGTTTTACAATATTTATTATATCATATTAATAAAAAGAGAGAAAATTCCCCGGGTGAGTTTTACACTATTATCAAATCAATTAATAAAATAGAGAAAAATTCACCTGGGTGAGTTTTACACGTATTTTATTACATCCTATATCAATATTCTATTAATAAAATAGAGAAAATCACCTGGGTGAGTTGTCACTATTTTATCAGATACTATTAATAATATAGAGAAAATTCACCTGGGTGCGTTTTTACACTATTTATCATTATCCTATATACAATAGAAACAATTCACAGGGGTGATTTTTAACACTAGTTCTTCATATCCTATTAATAAAATAGAGAAAATCGCCTGGGTGAGTTTTAAACTATGTATCATATCTATTATTAAAAAATAGAGAAAATTCACTGGTGGAGTGTTACACTAGTGTCATATCCTATTAATAATAGAGAAAATTCACCTGGGGGAGTTTTACACTATTACAATATCCCTAGTAATACATAGAGAAAATTTGCTTGGGGGAGTTTACACATTTATCTATCCTATTATAAAATAGAGAAAATGTGAGTTGGGGGAGTTTACACTATTTATCATTATCCTAGTAATAAAATAGAGAAAATTTCCCTGGGTGAGTTTTACACTATTTATCAAATCATATTAATAACATAGAGACAATTCACCTGGGTGAGTTTTACACTATTTATACATCCTATGCATATCCTATTAATAAAATAGAGAAAATCCCTGGGTGAGTTTTACACAATTTATCAAATCAATTAATAAAATAGAGAGAAAATCACCTGGTGTGTTTGACACTACTATCATCCTATTAATAAAATGAGAAAATTTCCCCTGGTGAGTTTTTACACTATTATCAAATCAGATTAATAAAAATAGAGAAAATTCACCGGGGTGAGTTTTCACTATTTATTACATCCTATATCATATCCTATTAATACAATAGAGAAAATTCCCCTGGGGGGTTTTACACAATTTATCAGCTCCTATTAATAAAATAGAGAAAATTCTCCTGAGTGAGTTCTACACTATTTATATTCCTATTAATAAAATGAGAAAATTCCCCTGGGTGAGTTTACACTATTATCAAATCATATTAATTAAAATAGAGAAATTCACCTGGGTGAGTTTACCACTATTTATTACATCCTATATATATCATATAATAAAATAGCGAAATTCACATGGTGAGTTTACACAATTTATCATTCCTGTTACTAAGAATAGAGAAGATTCACCCTGGTGAGTTTAACACTATGTATCATATCATATTAATAAATAGAGAAAAATTCACCTGGGTGAGTTTTGCACTTACCATATCCTATTAATAAAATAGAGAAAATTTTGTGGGGGAGTTCTACACTATTAGCTGATCCTATAATAACAAAAGAGAAAATTGCTTGGGGAGTTTTACACTATTATCAATCCTATTAATAAAATAGAGAAAATCCCCTGGGTGAGTTTTACACTATTTAGAAATAGAGAAATTCACCTGGGGTGAGTTGCACTATTTACCATATCATATTAATAAAATAGGAGAAAATTTGCTGGGGGAGTTTTACACTAGTTATCATATCATATTAATAAAATAGAGAAAAATTTGCTGGGGGAGTTTACATATTTATCATATCCTATTAATAACATAGAGAAAATTCCCCTGGGTGAGTTTTACAGTTTATCAATATATTAATAAAATAGAGAAAATTCACCTGGGTGAGTTTTACACTATTTATTTACATCCTATATCATAACTATTAATAAAATAGAGAAATTAACCGGGATAGTTACACATTGTAATCAGATTCCATTAATAAAATAGAGAAGAAAATTCACCTGGGTGAGTTTTACACTATTTATCAGATCCATTAATAAAATAGAAACAATTCTCCTGTGGAGTGAGTTTACAACTATTTAACATATTCCTATTAATAAAATAGAGAATTCCCTGGGTGCTGAGTTTTACCATCTATTTATCAAATCATATTAATAAAATAGAGAAATTCACCTGGTGAGTTTTACAATATTATATATCCTATTAATAAATAGAGAAATTTCCCATGGGTGAGTTTTACACTATTTATCCTCATCTATTAATAAAAGAGAGTAGATTCACCTGGGGGAGTTACACTATTTATCATATACAAGTAATTTAAATAGAGAAAATCGCCTGGGTGAGTTTTACACGATTATCATATCCAATTAATAAAAGAGGAAAATTCACCGGGTGAGTTTTCACTATCATCATATCCTATTAATAAAATAGAGGACATTCGCCTGGGTGAGTTTTACACTATTATTTGTCTTATTAATAAGTAGGAGAAAATGTACTGTGGTGAGTTTTACACTATTATATCATTACCTAGTAATAAAATGAGAGAAAATTCGCCTGGACTGTGAGTTTTACCTGTCACTTTGTATTAGTGTACTATTAATAAAATAGAGAAAATTCGCCGGGGAGTTTTAACACTATTTATTCAATCATATTATAAAAAAAGAGGAAAATTCACTGGGGACGTTTCACTATTATCAATCCTATTAATAAAATAGAGAAAAATTCGCACGGGGGGTTTAAAACTGTCACTGTTTATTATGTAATATTAATACAAATAGAGAAACATCGCCTGGATGAGTTTTACACTAGTTATCAAATTACATATTAATAAAAAGAGAAATCGCCTGGATGAGTTTTACACATTTATCGAAATGAATAATAAAAAAGGAGAATCGCCGGGGTGAGTTGTACCTATTATATAATCGATATATAAAATGAGAAATTCCCTGGTGGTGAGTTTTTAATTATATCATGTCTATTATAAAATAGAGAACAATTCCCCGGGTGAGTTTTACACTATTATCATATCCTATTAACTAAAATAGAGAAATTCGCCTGGGTGATTTTTACAATAATTTATAATATTTATTAATAAAATAGAGACAAATGGCCCAGTTGATTTTACAGTATGATCTATTCCTATCCTATAAAATAGAGAAAATTCACTGGGTGAGTTTTACACTATTTATCATATCCTACAATAAAAACAGGAGAAAATTCACCTAGGAGAGTTTTACACTATTTATTCATATCCGATTTAATAAAATAGAGGAAATTCACCTGGTGAGTTTTCATCTATTGATCATATCCTATTAATAAAAAAAGAGAAAATTCGCCTGGGTGAGTTGTACACTATTTATCATATTTGTTGCTGAAAAAAAAACCCCACAGTGGTTCAATGGTGTATTAACCAAATTTGACCCTACTTGAAAATCCACGAGAGAGTATTACATTATTTACACCACAATTTATATTTCTCGAATATTTAACTTTTTGCCATATTTCAGCATTACTAGTGCCTACTTGTTTCTAACATAATTTTTGCTTGATGAAAATTCGCCTTTTTAATAACTTTATAAGAAAAAATGATTGAAAGTTAAAAAAAATGTGGTGAAGACTGTGGCAAAAAAAAAGCAAAAATAATGCCCCTTATAACTATGCCCCTTGGTCTTTGATGGTGAGAGGGAACCCATTCAAGCACACTTTAATAAAAAGAAAAAAATATTGCAGTTAAACTACTGAACACTGAATATACTATCAGGGAGATCAATAAAACTTCTTATCGTTACAAATGGTTCTAATTTTCCCCAACAATCAAAGTGTAGCTTTCAGATGTTAAATAATATATGATTGTTTGGGCGGACATTAGCACCATTTTTAACTATAAGAAAATTTTATTGAAATAACCCTGAATATTTAAAATAGTATTGTAAACAGTGTCATAATATGAACATTCCTAAACATATTTGTATATATTTATATCTTCATACCTATAAAAATATATCTTTTAGCATTTAATTACAAAAAATTATTATATTACAGATGAGCTGATGCCTGAAATGCCTTAAATATTGAATTGTCTCTAGTCAAAGAACTGGGTGTATACCTAAAGTGATAAATACTACCTTTCCGTATGAGGAGCTTTGGGGACTTGTTTAGGATCCATTGTCTTGATTCTTCATCACAACCTTTCTATTCTGGGAATCTGTATGAAATATGGGACACTCCAATGTGAAAGCCAATAACCAGAACTCGCGCTGTCTCCTCCCATCATCTCTCAGTTGTGTTCTCTCTGCGCTTTATTATTCATGGACAACCCAAAACAAGATTTGTTGTCTCACCCGTCAAGTAGCCTTCGGAGGGTTGTATTTACTATTTCTGTATCTTCTGTGTTGGCTAAAAACTCTCACAGTGATTATTGTCTTCAATGCTACAAAGCCTGAGAGCAAGTGAAGAAGTATTTAGGCAATAAGTATCTATAATTTTAGTCATTGTGTCCTCTTGGGTTGCAAATTGGGATCTCAATTGTGGGACAATTTTACCACCATTTCCAGACGATGATACTTCTTCTACAACTGACACGATTATCCTCCTTGGGTAATGAAGGATCTGTTACTCTTTTCTTTGTATTATTGGTTACAGGGGACATTATCTGTGTTAAGTTTCATTGTTGCATTTCTAGCCAAGGATTTCCTGACCGATTTAATGAAGCTTACAACATCACATTCAGTATGTTGGTGTTGTAGTGTGTGGGTATCATTTGTCCCCGCTACCTGAGCAGTAAGGAGAAAATGGTGGCTGTAGAGCTATTTGCCTATTATCATCCAGTGCTGGGTTACTGGTTTTTATATTTTCCCAAAATGCTACATTATATTTTTAGACCTGAAATAAACACAAAAAGACTGTTGTCCAAAAATTTTAGTAGGTTTTTTTACGTTTAAAAACCATACTAAGCAGAAGATCTATAAATTGTCCAAAACAATACAAAAAGACAAAAAAAGGTTGGTCTAAAAATACAACACCAAACGAAGGTAAATGCTAGGAATATTTGTTTGATAATAAAAATAAGTATAATGCATCTAAATGGGATTATGGTATGACATTGTTTTTGTCTGGAGAATGTAGGGTGGATCATCATATTTTGATTTTAGTATGGACTTTATAATAATCATTAGTAAATAGAGTAGGGATGGGTAAGGAATTATTCTTTACTCATGTGTTATCTTTTTATTGTTTTGATATGGAGTTTATATATTCTTAAGGAAATTAAGATTAAAGCATTATTCATTACAAAATTTTCTGTAATTCGGGAAAGGGATGAATTAATGGGACTAGAGAACTTGTGTAAAACAGGCTTGGTATATAAAAAAATTGATATAGGTAAAGTTAATGACCTTATAACCTCAAAATTAGTCTTTGGTTTCGTTAACCCTCGAATGTATCGTTCGGTAACCCTGAATTTAGCGTCTATTTTTGGTAACCCTGGAATGTAGCTGCCGATTCAGTACCCTCGAGTAGCGTTCGATACCCTTGAATTGGCCATAACTCTTGAATGTAGCTTGCGAGAAAACCCGACAATTGTCCGATCGTGGGGAAGGAAGTGTGTTTTTAAACAAGTTTTAGTGAAGGGGGCATTTTCCCCAGACCATTTTGCAGACTACCGAATTACCAAATTTTACTGAAGTTGGTAGTTCAGAAACAAACCAAACTTCCCTAAGTTCAGTCATCTCTACTATTGCTCACCACAGCGGTTATTTTTCGCTTCATTCGTAAAACAACATTGCAGTTGTAAAATACCATAATGATCGTGTGAGTTGATGCTGCTCAATTATTTTACAACCGCAATGTAAAAATAACACGCGGTCTGTAAAAGAATGATATGAGTATTTATTGATGCCCCCAACGGTCTTTGCAATGCATTCAATTATAAATAGAGATGGACCAGAACATGATCCAGTCTGAAGCGGGATTTCAAGATTTTGACAATTTTCAAAAATTTTTCCAAAACCGTGGAACTGTTGAGAATTTTTGAGTTTAAAAAGTTCAAATTTCTAGAATTTTATTAATTCACAAAAATTTCCCTCAATTTCAGAAATCTCGAAATAACTACGCGGAATGCCAAAGCAGGAAGCGTGGTGAAGTTTTCAGTACTGTACGGGTGTTTTTAAAGATTTTAGGTGTTGATACATGTTCTCCAGACCCTTCCCCGGCCATTTACAGTAGTTACCATTATATAAAAGAGCAAAAAAACCCTTCCACAACATAAAAAATGGAGTAGAGCCTTCTTATAACAGATGTATTTGCAGTCTCATGCTATATGAATAGCATTGCCCACAAAATCATGATGAACAAGAGTAATTCTCACTCCCAGGTTTTCCAGACTAGGGGGTGGAGATGGCAAAATTTTCCTTTATGCCCTACGACTAATGCATGTGTCAGAAGCACGTTTAACGCAGAACTTAATTTTTTTGTAATTCTCATTTCATAGGAAAATGTGAATTTTTGAATTTTCTAATTTGTGATTTTGTGATTTTTTTCCTAGGTTGTATGGGGCAATAGGAGTCTGCATTCATATCTTTCTTGGTATATAAATATATTCAAATGATATAAACTATCAAAGCAACATTTTAATATTTGTACTTTATGGTACTTTTACTGCTATATTATTTGCTTCATTGTGATGTTTACATTGATGGGAACGGTTTCTACTAGTTATAAAGACAGAAATTAGCCAACACCATTTTACATATGGACGATTTGGGGTGTGGCTATTCTTTTGCATTCATTTCAGTGGTTGGCTCAGGTTTGTCTTCCCTCCCACACCTGAATGTTCTATGTAGAAACATAGAAATATGATGCCAACACTGGTTAATAAAGATTTCATTATTGGTGCAGCTTTTCTCTTTCCATTACCCGTTATTTGGCATAAGGTATGACAGGTATATCATTACACTTGCTATTTAGTATTTTTAGAGTAAATATTTTGTCCTTTTTTATTTCTGCCAGATCATAGTATTTGGCTTACCCGAAACTGGTAAGTTTATTCCGTCTTCGGATTTACGGATTTCAGAAAAATCCTGAAGATCCGGAAATTTTAACAGAACATACTTTCAGGACTTCAAGGCTTTTTTCGAGGATGAGCGAAAATAGCCTTGAACGTTCCGATAATCATACGAAAATGCTATACACAAAGTCCAGAAAGTCCGAGAATCTGAACGATCGCCTGTTCGGATGGAACATTCGGATTTCGGAACTGAGGGGTTCATGTTGATCGGATTCCATCACTATTCCTGGATCATCAATATGGGCATCTAACCAGATACCATCGGATCGCAAAAAGGATTATCAGCTACAATACTGATATAGCACGATAATAAAGAATTACCAGCATCAGCATTGGAATCAAGTTCCAGAAAGAAAAACATTTCCAACACCTCATTACTGTTCCCAGGACAATAACTGCATCTATATATAAACAGACATAGGGAGTTGGTTAGATCATTACAAAATCTATATGAATGGTGGAAAAAAAACAAGCTAATTTCCTTTCCGTTTCTAACAGGAGCAAGACCAATACATGTAAAAAAAGAATAATAAAAATAGCAGTTGTAGCCCCCAAAAACATGTTCCAGCTGCAGATTTTCGCCTTCCGTTTTACTTTAAAGGGACAATAAACTGTTTTACTAACGGGAACACATCCTGTTTTACTAGGACAACGGGACAATAAACTGCACTTTTTAGCTAGCTTGCAACTGCATCTATTATTCACAGGGAGGTAGGTATTGCTTGTTTGTATGTATACATGTACATGTTTATTATATATCGCCACTTGGGGACGCAGCGCTGTACAATATTAGTAATACAAAAAACGTACATTAGGGAACAAATATATATAAATATTATGAGCATCATGAAATTCATATATAAGTGTTTTAAACATGAACATGAGGAAAGACGGTCCCATGAGGGGGGAGCTTACTTCCACCCTCCCTGTGAGTAATAGAACCAGGCAATCCATAGTTTAAACTACCTGCCAGCACTCACTAGCTGCTTCTTAACAGTTCTACATTTGATGGTTACCGAAATCAAAGGCTCATTTGAGGGATATCAAAAATCTCAAAATTTCCTCAAGGGTTACTGAATTCGAACGATACATTTGAGGGTTACTGAAAATCAAACATTTACATTCAAGGGTACCGAACGATACATTCGAAGGTTATTGAAATCAAAGGCTACCTTCGACGGGCTACCCGAATGAAGGTACAATCGAAAATAAGTCAGCGATTTTGGAAAACCAAACTAGTTTTGATAGAGTTCAGATAGTTTAAGTTTGTTCCGAACTCAGGTTTGGGTTTCGGGTCAATTACTACTTTGATGATCATATTTATAGTTGATGTAAATACAATGTTTGAACAAGATATGAACACATTGATCCCAATTCATGATCAATTAACTGTAGCAATCCTATATCAAAGATATATGATATGCTTATTTCATAAGCTGGTCATAATTTAAGGGCATGCCACCCCCAAAACTAAAATTTTACCCAGTGCTGGCCCTCCATTCTTAGCTCCTGTGATTCCTGCAGTGCCTACACTACAAAAAAAATTTTGCTTGGGGGTGGAGATACCCTTTAAAAGTGTATCCCCCACACAAAGGGTATTCAAGCGGTTATAAAAGATTAACTCAAGATAAAGGGGGAATAGACTCTTTGGTTGAGGGCACATTACAATATGCAAATGGCAAGGGACGGATATAGGTGCTGCATGGTGCCGGCATATGCAAATATTTTTATGTACTATATGAGAAGCAATACATTCTATCTAAATGGACATCATCTCTTACTCTATGCAGTTTATTGACATCTTCCTGATTTGCGAAAAAGAGAGAAACCAAGAAAACCATTCTTACGATTGACTGAAAACTTTGAATAACCTGGACATGGCCATCAGATCACTCATAGCTTGTCAGTCAAAATAAAATAGTTTTTTGACCTAAAATTAAAATGGAAAAAAATCAAAAATTAGGATATTCTCTATACCATAAAGAAATGGATAGGGATACATTACACATTTTAGCAATCATCACACCCTATTCTTAAAAAAGTCATACCATTTTATAGAGAACAAAACAAATGGAAGAATATAAATGTTTTACCTACAAAGGGGGTACCCAGAGAGTACTTGAAGTACTTGAGAGGGTGACACATAAATTTGGGAGAATCTTAATAGAACTGAAACACAAATGAAGGATGCCAATTAGGAGTAATTCTGTAGGGCATTATAAAAAGTTACCTTAGTCTTCTTGTTCTTCAGGATTTGGCCAGTAGGGGCCACTGTGTAAAAAGTATAAAAGGGGAGCAGTCATGTGCTCAGCCTCTTCTGATCTCCTGGAGTTTTCCCCAGAGGGCTGGGACTAGATAACAGAAGTAGGTGTTGAGTTGTGAGAATAGTACTCTGTTATAGGTCACTCTAGGAGTGATAGATAGTAGAAGGGTAGCTAGTGAGCAGCCTGAGCTCCAACACAGGAGATTTAGTAAGGACTAGAGTCCTGGGTATACAACCCACCAAAATAGGGACATATGTGCCAGCATAGGGTAGAAGATCCACTACAGTGACCTGAGAGCGGGGTGGCAGTAACAAGCTGATTGTTATTATGCTGTTTTGATCCCTTGTGTTTATGAGTATTTATGTGATTATCTTAACCATGCTTTGTACACCTCTATGTGCTAATTGCAATACTTTATTAATATTGTTCTGTTAATAAATAAGATATTGTTTTAAGTTCAAAAAACCACTGGCGTCCATTTATAGCATTCTACCTAGAGTAGTAGTTCAGCAACACCTGCCTCAACATATGCGAGGGCATGTTTATAAAACATGTTCAACACCCACACACTGGAAGACCAGATAAAAATAGGTCCCCCACACGTCATTTACCTAATAAGTGTCCATGCAACTTGTATTATGTGGGGTAAACAGACCTTACCTTGAGACTCGACCTAGATGGAGATCAGCAACAATGCCATTAGAGATTAAAATACGGTAAAATCGGTTGCAAATTATTTCCTGGATAAAAGACATTCACTTGTAGACTTACAATTCATAGGCATAAGACCACATTTCACCATTACCAAAAGGGAACGAGATCTAAACTACTATGACAAAAGAAGGTATTGTGGATAAGTACCTGGAACATAAAGACCAAATGGACAAATGAGACCTGCTCGTTAAATGTTTCTTAAGTGAGAGATAAGGTTTATAAGTATTTTGTACATGAAGTTATAAAAACACACGAGTCAGAAAATATAAAGTGTCTGACATATACTGACAGACACACTCCTCGTTCAGTCCATTGGCAGGTTAACAGCCATGCGTTTTTCTAGTTTGGGCCGCGTGTCCGCGTGTTTTTTTTTGCGTTTCCACTAATTAAAGTGCAATCTTACACACACGGACCAAAAGTCGAGCACTTATGCAGATAAAAAAGGACACAACATAGTTCGGAACGCAAATTATACATTGGGAACTGATTCCCGAGTTTCTATTATTATTTTAAATTAATGTGATTGGAAAAAACGCACTCATAAAGGAAAACGGGAATGACACGCATAGTGGGACCTAACCCTAAGAGGTCTCCGTTATGTATATGGGATTTTGGTATTTCCTCATGCATGGTGATCAGATGGTGTATCTATAAGGGTATAAGAACATTTCAAGTTTTATATTTTGTTGAATGAGCACAAATTTAATAAGTGATTCTTCAGATTTCGGAAATAATTAAGCAAATGGTGATTGAGATAGAAATCTTGACGTATCAATATACCATTAATATCAATCCCCCCCATCCAGCTCTGTATTGAACAGCCCCAGAAAAATGGAGGAAAAAGAAGAGCTGAACGATCTACATTGTTACAAGCGCACATTCTCACCATTTCCTGTATGAAAAATTGCAGTTGTATCATAAGGAAAACTGATTTGTATGACAAACGCATTTTTAAATATTTTATTCATATAAAAATAATCAATGAGCCGAACACTAAGTCAATCCCCAGGATAATACATTTTCAAATCTTCTTAAACAAGCCATTAATGATCACCTCTAAGGAAATATCTTCGCTGACCTATAGTTATAATAATAACAATAATTTCACTGTGGCCTATATAAAAAGGAATAATTCACATGGCAAAAATATATTTATGGATTTTTCTCAATGAATAAAAAAAAAGTCTTTGCCTTGTGATCACCTGGTTGTGAGGGTTACACTGTCGGGGAACAGTTTCGGACTAACACACAGAGACATGAACTCACAACAAACCATTTTATAGATGGGCCACAGGGGTACTGGCTGTACTTCTACAGCAATTCCAGTGGCATCTCACGTTGTCTCCACTGCCAGAACTGGATGTTCTCTTGGGAAATTACAGTTATCTAACACATTTAGAGAGGAGATTTATTCTGGTGCAGCTCTCCAGTTCCGGTATTTTTATCATAGATATAACCAGTCGGGAAACTAGAGGGACATTCATGCTACAGGTGGGATCTTTATTGTTGCGATATTTCTATACCAAGGATATTATACTATATATCAGTAATAATCAAATCATTGTAATGGTTAAATGGTTAAAGTATTGATGGTTGAATAAAGACATAAGTCCATCCACTTCAACATACTCAGCAATACCCACATTCCGGCCTAACACTGATCCAGAGAGGCAAAAAAAAACCAACAGTATAAGAGGGAGGGGGGATCCCTTCCTGAGGCAAAGTGGGCATTCGGAAATATACCTGGATCAATTAAAGCCAATGATTAAATGATTGCTAAAAAACAATTTATAGTTAACTATAGTTATCTTTTGCCGCCACAATTTCTTCGCGGCTATATGAAACCTATATACATTTGGAATAAATTGTTACATTTTTATTTCAAAACATAAAATGTTTTCCTTATACTACAGAAAAATGAAAAGTTACAAATAAAACAAAAGGAACGTAAATTGAAATCACTGTAATCACCTTTCTCGGTTAACCTTTTTTGACCACACTCTACAGGAAATCTTTCTAGAAACCACCGTCATCTTTTGGTTTTTTCATGTTTGCCATTGAGGAAGTTAATAAAAATCCAAGGATTTTACCCAATCATACTCTGGGTACCAGATCTTTGATTCCTGTAATTCTCCACCTAAATCTCTTTCTGGTGCTTTGGACTTGATATCAGGAACAATATTCCTATTCCAAATTTTGGATTGTTGGGGGAAACAGGAAATCTGGTGGTGGTGTGGTGGAGACTTGTCTTCTGCTGTAACTTCTTTTAGCCCAACTCTAGGGATTTTAGAACCTAGGCATGTATTTCGTTTTTTTCTTTTCTAATGAATCTTAGACATTAACAAGTCATTGATGAAGTGACATTATTTAGCAAAAGCAAAATTTCAATGAAATTTCTACCATTTCATTTTTAAAAGGAATTAACAAATGAAAGAACCTTATTTGTAAAGACATTTTATTCCACCCTACATTGTGATTGTATGATACTACACAGTATTTGTTATTTTAAATCCGTTGTTTGTATTTTATAACTGCATTGTAAAATACTGGTGGCCAGTGGGTTTAGAAAAATGGGTCTCTGGGCAGAGATAAGAATGTGGTGGCTAAGTGATGGGAACATGTTATAAAAACATATTACCTTCCTTTCCCATTCTGCCTAACCTCCTTCTCTTCTCCCTCTTCTTTGTTGATACATAGTGATGCTCACTCTCATCTCTTCTTCCCACACTCTCATATCGTTCCCCTCCACATGCTCATCTCTTTCCTCCACACTCTCATCTCTTTCTCTCCACCTCTCATCTCTTTCTCTCCAACAACTCTCATCCTTTCTCTCAATACTCCATCTCTTTCCCTCACACATGCTCATCTCTTTCTCTCACACTCCATCTCTTTCTTCCACACTCTCATCTCTTCTCCAACACTCTACATCTCTCTCTCTCAATACTGACTCATCTCTTTCTCTCAACATGCTATTCTCTTTCTCTCAATCTCACCTTTCTCCCCACTCTCATCTCTTTCTCCCCACACTCTCATCTCTTCTCTCCAACACTCTCATCTCTTTCTCTCAAAACTCTCCATCTCCTCTCCTATCCACACTTCATCTCTTTCTTCATCACACTCTCATCTCTTCTCACATCCTTTCTCTCCACATGCTCATCTCTTTATCCCACACTCTCACTCTTTCTCATCCACATGCTCATCTCTTCTATCTCCACACGCTCATCTCTTTCTCCAGACCTAACTCTTTCCTCTTCCACACGCTCATCTCTTTCTCTCCACACGCTCATACTCTTTCAGCTCCACACTCTCATCTCTTTCTCTCCACACTCTCTCTCTTTCCCACAATTCATCTCTTTCTCCACATGCTCATCTCTTTCTCTCCACAACTCTATCCATCTTCTCTCCAACTCATCATCTTCTCTCCACAACTATAACTCTTTCTCTCAAACACTCTCATCTCTTCTCTCTATCTCTTCTCCAACGCTCATCTTTTCCTCACTCTCTCATCTTTCTGCTCATCTCTTTCTCTCCACCACGCTCATCTCTTTCTATCCACACGCCACATCTCTTCTCTCCCATCTCAATCTTTCTCTCCACACTCTCATCTCTTTTTCTCCACACTCTCATCTCTTTCTCTCCACAGCTTCATCTCTTTATTCACAACTCATCTTTCTCCATCACTCTCCATCTCTTTCTCTATCTCTTCTCCACACGCTCATCTCTTTTCTCCACATGCTCATCTGTTTCTCTCCACAACTTCTTCTTTCTCTCCACACTCTCATCTCTTTCTCTCCACACTCTCATCTCTTTCTATCCACTCTAATTTCTCTCCAATCTTCTTTCTCTCCACACTCTCATCTTACTCTTCTTTCTCCAAACTCTCATCTCTTCATCTCACACCATCTCTCATCCTTTCTCTCCACACGCTCATCTCTTTCTCTCCACACTCTATCTCTTTCTATCCACACTCTCATCTTTTCCACACTCTCATCTCTTTCTCTCCACACTCTCATCTCTCTTTCTCTCCACAGTATCTCTTTCTCTCCACACTCTCATCTTCTCTCTCCACACGCTTCATCTCTTTCTCTCACACTCTCATCTCATCTTCTCTCCACACTCTAATCTCTTTCTCTCCAATGCTACATCTCTTTCTCTCCACACGCTCATCTCTTTTCTACCAACACTCTACATGCTTTCTCTCCACACTCTCATCTCTTTCTCTCACACTCTTTTGTTTCTCAGTTTCACACTTTCTCTCCATACATAAACACATCAGGGGATGTCCTACCATCTCTTTCATTTTTGGATTGGAAGCATCCCCTCATCTACTCCAGGCCATGTCACACAACTCTCTCACCCTTCAGGCCAGCGTGTGAGAGAGATAAGCAGTGCTAAAGAGAGAGAGAGAGACATAGGTAGATAGACAGACAGAGAGACAGGATCGATAGATAGATAGATAGATGATAGATAGATAGATATAAATAGATGATAGATAGATAGATAGATAGATAGATAGATAGATAGATAGATAGATAGATGATAGATAGATAGAGAGATAGATAGATAGATAGATAGATAGATACAGACAGACAGACAGACAGACAGATGATAGAGAGAGAGAGAGAGAGAGAGAGAGAGAGAGAGAGAGAGAGATGGTGATAGATAGATAGATAGATAGATAGATAGATAGATAGATAGAGATAAATATATGGTAGATAGATAGATAGATAGATAGATAGATAGATAGATAGATAGATAGACAGACAGACAGAGAGAGAGAGATAGAGAGAGAGAGAGAGAGATAGATATACAGACAGACAGACAGACAGACAGATAGAGATAGATAGATAGATATACAGACAGACAGACAGATAGAGATAGATAGATAGGTAGACAGACAGACAGAGAGAGAGAGAGAGAGAGACAGACAGACAGACAGAGAGAGAGAAAGAGACAGACAGACAGACAGACAGAGAGACAGACAGACAGAGAGAGAGAGATAGATAGATAGATAGATAGATAGATAGATAGACAGATAGATAGTTATCTTGGTACTTTTCATGTACAGAAGAGGTAGGGGCAAGGAAGTTAATTGTCCTTTCAAAATCTTGTTTAGTATAGTTGATACATGTTGGTAAACTAATTGACTAAAATTGTAAATAAATGTCATATTAGTCCATCCTTCTACAAAATCTTGTCATGTTTTATACGTGAGTAAATATATCTTAATACAGAACATTCATGGTGCAAATTGATTATAAAGTGTTACTACATCTTCTGTTTTGGGGCTCCCTGGTGCCCCTTTCCAGAAGAAGCAACTACCGTGATATTGTGGGAGTATGATGATGTGACAACAGGAATGTGAGGAATTAAAATGCCTGCAGAATGCGTTGTTTGGGCCCTCATAGACCAGACAAAAAGCTGCATTGCTTGGATAAAACATGCCATGATCTGGTTAATTTCCAGGGGTAAAGACCTACAGTGGCATAATAGGTCTTCGCCCCTGACGTATCTGAAGAAAGTAATTAACTACCATTGTAATCCAAACAGCATCACCACCTCATAAATCAACCAATATGTGGAAACTTCCACATGTACTTTGGCAAGGTTAAAATGTTTTTTGGAGGGAATTCAGCTGGTGCCCTCCTAAGGTCCACTGAGTCCTGGCTCCACTTGCATTGATTGAAGAACGGAAGGTAAGTCATATCTCCTTATCCACCCGGTCTTCAATCAATGTACTAAAGGAATAGTTCACTTTGGGAGTGAACTATTCCTTTAAAGCATGATCCTGTAGTCATATTTCTGGCAGGAGTGTGTCCTTTTTAACAAAGATCACTTGTATGGAAACAGATTTCCACAAAATAATGGCAAAGCATTTTGTAAAATGTTTAGTGCTATATAAGAAAATCAACACAAACACAGAAAATAACAAGATAATTCTAATATACTGGCAAGCTCTATGGTTTTGATCTATTTTGTGTATTTTTAGATCAGTTACGGCACCACAGATCCAGTTTTCAATGGCAGAATCCAGTTCCCCTCTTGTTACTGGACGGTTCCCAATGTGTTATCAGAGGTGGATGCGATTTTGCAGATCCTAAAACATTTTGGCTGGAGATATGTTGGGTTGATCCTGTCCAAGAATGACAGCGGAAGGAAAGCCTTTAAAACAATAAAGAAAGGAATAGAACGTTATGGCAGCTGTGTTGCCTTTCATTTTTTTATGGGATGACTTTTTTTCTATTTTCTTCCCAGCAGTTGGATATTTCGGAACATTGTAAGCAGAGCCAGTGTTTTTTGTGTTGTTTCTAACTATAAATCACTTTGAAAGCTTAACAAAACTGCTTTACTATAGCCCAATAAAAAGAAATATTCTGATTGCATCCTCTTTCTTCTCCAGTATTATAAACTTTAGTCCAATCTTTAAATCTTTTGTGAATGGAACTATATCATTATCTGTCCGAAGAGGAGAGATTTCTACATTCAAACACTTTTTATACAGACTGACCCCTGTCTACTACCCTAATGATGGTTTTACGGATGATTTATGGCAATGGTTATACGGATGTTCTTATTCTAGTGAAGTGCTCACAGAAAGTGCTTCAATTCACAGATGTACTGGGAATGAGACTGTTAATGATGAGGTTTTATCAAACTTTGGTAGTTTTGATTTTACAGTTTCCTATAGAGTTTACACTGCAGTCTATGCACTGGGCTCATGCCTACAAATATGTTCTATACACAGACACCAGCCAATCACCTGGTACTGGCCTGGAAATTAAACCATGGCGGTAGGTCAATTTCATCCACAACTACTCTACTGACATTAAAGGGTCCACCACCAGCAATAAAATTTTACTTACCTTCAATCTCCCCGCAATCTCCCCTGGTGTTGGATTATTTCCATGTTGCAGCTCAGTCACATGTATGATCAGGTGTTAGCTAGATTTCACATGGCCCCATAGCAATTTTTTTAGGGTGGCCGCCTGCATAAAAACAGTTTGGGAGCAGTTCAACACCTTACCTTCACAAGGGCATGCTCACCCTCCTAAAAAAATGATACCTCATGTAGTTCAGCCCCACAACCCATTTTAATTGCACATTTGAAGGGTTTCAACTAAAAGGAAAATGGGGTTTGTGGGGCTGAACTATGTGAAGTAAAATTTTTTTAGGAGGTTGGACATCCTGCAGGGGCCCTCATTGTAGAAATTATTTATTCAAATGAGATGGAATTAAAGGAAAATAAAGCACACACCCCAAGTACCCAGTGAGGATTTAAACTGCGAATCCTGACCCATGGGTTCAACTTAAAAGTCCTGAACTTACCTATAGAAGTTCTATAGGTTAATACAGGACATAGAAGTTGAACCTAGGGGTGAGGACCTGCAGTTTAGGTCCATACCCTGGTAACTTTTAAAGGGCAGGACAGAGGATTGGGTTGAGGTGGGCATAATTCTCCTTTAACTATAACAAACCACATAGAAATCACCACCTAAACTTTTCAGAGTAAAAAAAATGAAAGACACCCCCAGCGAAATCTAATTAAAAGGAAATTAAAAAAAATGTAAAAGAACAGGCCCTGCTCCTAGCACCTCCCTTGTGTTAGTGATAGGAGTGACTTTGGCTATGAGCACTGCAATAACTAGGCATGACCTCCTCGCTCTGAATTATGCTCTTGCATGCTGTAAAGTTATTTTTTGACCACAGTTTCCCTTTAACGTACTGGATGTAGTGTATATGGAAATATGGGAACTTACAAAACCCATTGCTTACTATAACTTTTTACTATTATCCTAGATAAATGCCTTTGTTCGCAAGTTTAATTTCCCCTCTCCTACTGGTGAAATCTTTTTTCTTCAAAGACAGTGGAGATCCACCGCTCGTTATGATTTGTAAGTGGTGTTTCTAATAAAATGGTTCGTTCAGTCGTAGTAAGGTTGGGCATTATGAAGAATCGAATAATCATTTTAACATTCATTCAAGCAGATGTCTGTGGAGTCCCCACTATACAGAGGTAAAAAAAACTATAAAGTGTCCATGTTTTTGTTTCCATAAAAGGAATCTCAGTCTATTTTATCTTTCTGCACTTAACATATATCCGCACATTAAATTAGGTTTATATTATTCTTCCTCTCCGGCCCATTCATCACCAAAATTAAGAGAGTAACCGACCAGTGCAGTGCTCCAGACTGGTTTAAATCAAACTACGATGTGAATTGGTTTAGCAACCTTCTTAAAACTCCATGCTGGGGCAGCTACGTGGGTACACAATGTTAACTTGCAGCCACCACAAAACATTTTATATACAGGTAGCAGTTAACTATTACGATTTTTACAGAGTTGCTAATCAGAGACATTTGGGACCCCCATATTCTTGTTTGTTGTATCTCTGTAGTACCAGACATCCCACCTTGTCAAATGTGGCTTCCGGGCAGGGTGTGGGAAGGGGGGCGGGAAGTGGGCTTGGCAGGCCAATGTGACGTCAATGGTGGAGGAGGTGAGTTACGGGCATGGCGTGTGACGTATTTACATCACAAAAGAGCCGTGGTTAGGGGCATGGCAGACAAAAAAGGTGCTCCAGAGGAGGAGACTCAAGGTTTTTGGGTCATGGGAATTTGGTGTTGTCCACCCACCCCAATATTCTGGAGACTCCCACGACTCCTGGGAGGGATGGGATACCTGTAGTGGGCCCGTGGTGTTACTGAGCTCTAGGCAGCTGCCTAGATTGCCTTAGGGATTATCTTACTCAGTATATATCAATAGTGCAATAGCACCTCTCATGCATCGCCCTGTAAGTCTCCAGCTACTTTTATTTCCCTGTGTTAAGAAGAATAAGAAGAAATTAAAGTGTGGCCTTCCTGTGAAGTGGTACATCATTTAAGTCAGGGGAAAATGAGTTCTACAATGGACCTCTCCAGTAAGTGATATGTGGGTTTGTTTTAGATCTAAAAAAGATAGAACATAACATATTTTAAATCTAGAGAATCTCCATCCCATAATTATTATATTAATGCTTAGCAGATGTAGTTGTTTTAGGCAAAAAATCAATAGTTTTAGGGGTATATCTATAAGGAAAAAAGGTAGCTGAGGGTCGCACTCCAAATCTTTAAGAAAATTTTATTGTGAACCACACATACCCACGTCACAACGTTTCGGGGGATACCCCCTTCTTCAGGTGGTTCACAATAAATTTTCTTAAGATTTGGAGTGCGACCCTCAGCTACCTTTTTCCTGCGAAACCATTGGTTTCTAAGGAAGAACCTCAGAGCTGTCTGCACCCACAGTTGGGTAGGTGCACCTCCACCATTGTTTATCCTGCTATATCTATAAAGGAGTATTATTTTCACTATTCGCTAATACCGCACTTCGCAATGGCAGATAACATTATTATTCCGTATTATAAAGCAATGTACATCCAATCCTTTGCACTGTAAGTGCATGAGCATATAGTACAAGGGAGAGTGAATGGCGGAGGACCGCAATCGCATGTAGGTTTTCTGGGTTCCCTCCTGGCTCCTGGTGATAATGAAGAATGGGAGGTAAGATAAGCTCCTTTAGCTCCTGTAATTCAATTATTGAGAAGTGAATAAAGGCATCATCAGGGTGCAGATACCCTTTAGCCTTAACTCCCATACTGCCCAGAATGCCCTGCTTTAGGCTGGGTACACATGGAGGGACTTCTTTCCCGACTGACACTCGCTACGAGCGAGCGCTCGCTGGGACACATGTCGGTCGTCGCGGCAAATTCGTCCGTGGCCGAATTGGCAAGCGATCGATCGTGCAGTCCCTAGGGAACCCATGATCGATCAGAATTCACCGACGTGTCCGATCGTTCGTTCGGCCGATTTTGCTGAACGAACGATCGATGTCTCGTGGCCACCCGCCCCACACCAGCCAATATTTCGGCCGATCGACTGAAAGTGCCGGGAATCGGTCGGTCCAGCCAAAAATATTGGTTGGCATGTACCCAGCCTTAAAGAGACCTTCTATACAGTTGTGTCAGAAATACAGATATGTTAATTAATACACATATCTCAATTATTACTCAATACTCAGTCATACACTGGCAAACTTCCACTGGTGAATTACTTGGAACACCTGCCACCTGTAAAATAATTGGCAAACTTCCACTGGTGAAATTACTGGACACCTGACCCTAGTAAAATAACTGGCAAACTTCCACTGGTGAAATTACTGGAAACCTGACACCTGTAAAATACTGGCAAACTTCCACTGTTGAAATAACTGAAATCTGACACCTGAAATAAACTCCACTGGTGAAATAACTGGAAATCTGACGCCTGTAAAATAACTGGCAAACTTCCACTGGTGAAATTACTGGAAACCTGACCCTTAAAATACTGGCAAACTTCCATTGGTGAAATTACTGGAAAACCTGACACCTGTAAAATAACTTCGCAAACTTCCACTGGTGAAATACTGGAAATCTGACACCTGTAAAATAACTGGCAAACTTCCACTGGTGAAATAACTGGAAATCGACACCGTAAAATAACTGGCAAACTTCCACTGGTGAAATAACTGGAAATCTGACGCCTGTAAAATAACTGGCAAACTTCCACTGGTGAAATTACTGGAAACCTGACCCTAGTAAAATAACTGGCAAACTTCCACTGGTGAAATAACTGGAAATCTGACACCTGTAAAATAACTGGCAAACTTCCACTGGTGAAATTCACTGGAACCTGACCCTAGTAAAATACTGGCAAACTTCCACTGGTGAAATAACTGAAACATCTGACACCAGTAAAATAACTGGCAAACTTCAACTGGTGAAATAACGGAAACTGGAAATCTGACGCCTGTAAAATAACTGGCAAACTCCACTGGTGAAATTACCTGGAAACCTGACCCTAGTAAAATAACTGGCAAACTTCCACTGGTGAAATTACTGGAAACCTGAAACCTGTAAAATAACTGGCAAACATCCACTGGTGAAATAACTGAAAATCTGACACCAGTAAAATAACTGGCAAACTTCCACTGGTGAAATAACTGAAAATCTGACACCAGTAAAATAACTGGCAAACTTCCACTGGTGAAATAACTGGAAATCTGACGCCTGTAAAATAACTGGCAAACTTCCACTGGTGAAATTACTGGAAACCTGACCCTAGTAAAATAACTGGCAAACTTCCACTGGTGAATAACTGGAAATCTGACCCTGTAAAATAACTGGCAAACTTCCACTGGTGAAAATTACGGGAAACCTGACCCTAGTAAAATAACTGGCAAACTTCCACTGGTGAAATACTGGAACTGACCCCGTAAAATAATAACTGGCAACTTCCACGGTGAAATACTGGAAATCTGACACCTTTAAAATAACTGGCAAACTTCCACTGGTGAAATAACTGAAAATCTGACACCAGTAAATAACTGGCAAACTTCCACTGGTGAAATAACTGGAAATCTGACGCCTGTAAAATACCTGGCAAACTTCCACTGGTGAAATTACTGGAAACCTGACCCAGTATACTGGCAAACTTCCCACTGGTGAAATTACTGGAAACCTGACACCTGTAAAATAACTGGCAAACTTCCACTGGTGAAATAACGGGAAATCTGACGCCTGTAAAATAAACTGGCAAACTTCCACTGGTGAAATTACTGGAAACCTGACCTTAGTAAAATAACTGCAACTCTCACTGGTGAAATTACTGGAAACCTGACACCTGTAAATAAACTGGCAAACTTCCACTGGTGAAATACTGGAATCTGACGCCTGTAAATAACTGGCAAACTTCCACTGGTTGAAATAACTGGAAATCTGACACCTGTGAATAACTGGCAAACTTCCACTGGTGAAATACTGAAATCTGACCCCAGTAAAACAACTGGCAAACTTCCACTGGTGAAATAACGGAAACCTGACCCTAGTAAATAACTCTGGCAACTTCCACTGGTGAAATAACTGGAAACTGACCCTTTAAATAAACTGGCAAACTTCCACTGGTGAAATTACTGGAAACCTGACCCTGTAAAATAACTGGCAAACTTCCACTGGTGAAATAACTGGAAATCTGACGCCTGTAAAATAACTGGCAAACTTCCACTGGTGAAATAACTGGAAATCTGACACCTGTAAAATAACTGGCAAACTTCCACTGGTGAAATTACTGGAAACCTGACAGCTGTAAAATAACTGGCAAACATCCACTGGTGAAATAACTGGAAATCTGACACCTGTAAAATAACTGGCAAACTTCCACTGTGAAATAACTGGAAATCTGACACCTGTAAAAATAACTGGCAAACTTCCACTGGTGAAATACTGGAAACTAACCACTGTAAAATAACTGGCAAACTTCCACTGGTGAAATAACTGGAAATCTGACACCTGTAAAATAACTGGCAAACTTCCACTGGTGAAATAACTGAAAATCTGACACCAGTAAAATAACTGGCAAACTTCCACTGGTGAAATAACTGGAAATCTGACGCCTGTAAAATAACTGGCAAACTTCCACTGGTGAAATAACTGGAAATCTGACACCTGTAAATAACTGGCAAACTTCACTGGTGAAATTACTGGAAACCTGACACCTGTAAAATAACTGGCAAACATCCATTGGTGAAATAACTGGAAATCTGACACCTGTAAAATAACTGGCAAACTTCCACTGGTGAAATTACTGGAAACCTGACCCTAGTAAAATAACTGGCAAACTTCCACTGGTGAAATTACTGGAAACCTGACCCTAGTAAAATAACTGGCAAACTTTTAATGATGCAATTATTAGCAAGCTGGCACTGAAGAAATAAGCGGAAAACTGTCATTAATGAATTAACTGGCCAATTGATATTGATGCAATAACCAGTAAACTGACAACAGTGAATTAACTGTACAACCAACAGTGGTGGAATAACCGATAACTGACTGTGATGAAATAACTGTTTACATTGGTGTAATAACTGGCAAACTGACACCTGACAGTTAAAGGAGAATTATAAAAATGACCCCCTCTCTTTCTTTAAGTTTTATTCAGCATTAGACCTAAAACACTGGGTCAACGTTCCTGGGGGGAACTTCTGGTACTTTGAAAACTTACCTTCTAGAAGATTTTGTTGGTCCATTCCATTCTTTTTTGTCCTCTTCCCCTTTACAAGCTGGCATTTCAACCAATGGGAGGACACGCTCTGTTTTAAGAAAGATATACATGGTTATTGAATAAAAGTTCTTATAGTTAAAAATGGTGCTAATTTTGCCCCTACGAATCAGATGTTAGCTTTCAAATGGTAAATAATATCTGATTGGTTGGGGCAAAATTAGCACCATTTTTAACAATAAGAGCTTTTATTAAGAAGGGTAGATCTATGGAGTCAAAGCTGTTCCTGGAAATATGTATTCTGATATAAAATGATGTAGTTTTAACTACTACTAAAGTAATGACGCTATATTAATTCAATAATTCACCCTCTGAATATGTGATAATTGGGTTCAGATAACACAAATGCATCTTCACATTTACAAACATACAGTTTGCAATGACTTGCATATATAGAAGCCCCCTGATCCTTAGGATTATCCTTTCAGATAAATAAACATTATCATGTTTGCTATTGGTTGTACGTAGGTAAATTACTCCCAAACCTGCAATAGTTAGAAAATTGAGAGGGCTAAAGTCTAACCTGGTTTTCTGTTACCCCTCTTTCTGCTTCCTGGTCCTTCCAGTTAGCAGCTGTCAGTCACAGATGTAACAGATGGCAACACAGCCAATGACTGAATTCTATTCCCCTAGCTGCCTAATTTTGAGAGGCTAAAGGTAAGTAGGAGAGCCTTGTTTTGTTTCAGAACAGATTATCCCTATGTCTGTCAGCTTTCTTACTATTGTAAATTAGGTTTCATTTTTTGGTGATTCCATACCTCCCAAAGGAATGTTATGGGGTGGAGCATATCAATAATGTAAATGGCTCCACCTCATAACAACCCCACCATGCCCCCAACATGATGGCCACACCAACAGCATGCCCACACTCTGCCCACCTCTGGACTTTGCCTGAAATACTGGGACTCTGGGGCAGACCCATCAAACTGGATGTGTACTGGAGAAACTGTGATGGCTGGGGGTTATGGTTTACCTATATTTAAAATTTCATTTGAGGGGTGCCCTATAAAGCAGGAACCTTCTATGACCTCCCAACTTGTGGCCTTTTTGGAGAGAATCATAACCAGTGGGATGACAAGGTGGCTACATGTGTGGTCTGGACTGGTAGTGAGTGGTCTGGAGTGGAGCTAAATAGTGCCATGGTAACTTATGCTAGTGCAACCCCAGGCTGGGCCAGGTTGGGCACCACTGGTTTATTAGGTGCATGACTGAGATCAGTCATTTTTATGGCATACACATACCAATAGCCATCAACACTTTCAATATGATAAGATTATTGCCATTTACTTTCTATAACATAGCTCTTATTTCTAGCTATGAAATCTAGTTAATTTTATTATTTTTATTTATAGATTCCTCAGTCTTTGTGCAATGAGCCCTGTGCCCCAGGATATAGAGTGTCTGAAAGAAAGGGAGAGTCTCCTTGTTGCTATGACTGTGTACAATGTCCAGATGGAGAAATCTCCAACATTACAGGTATGAGTCTTGCTAAACAATATCAGGGAGATTCAATAAAAGTTCTAATTGCTAATTTTGCCCCAACCAATCAGATCTTATTTAACATTTGAAATCTAACATCTGATTTGTTGGGGCAAAATTAGCACCATTTCTAACTAAAAGATTTTAAGTTTAATCTCCCTGAAGATTTGATATGCAAAACTATATGTTCATGAAGTGTCGCTTGTTTGGGTTAGGTAACATTTTGCTCCTGCAAGCATGCCCCCATTTTATGCTAATGAATGAAATCAATGTATACAAGCTAATGGTATACTCAGCTTTTTGCACTTAGAGGGTTTTCTTTCTTGTTGGGTCTTAGCCAGTAGAGATAGTCTAGAGATGGACTCGGACTTCTTGAACTATCCCGAACCCGGATTTCCGGACTTATGGCTGTATTTTCGATAATTATTGTAAATTTGATAATTATCAAATTTACGAGCCGTTCGCTAACCCAAGAATGTATCATTCGCTAACCCTCGAATGTATCGTTCATTTTCGGTAATCCTCAAATGTACGGATCGTTTTCACTAACCCTAGAATGTATCGTTTGCTAACTCTCGAAAGTATTGTTCGTTTTCGGTAATCATCAAAAAGTATTGTTCAATTTCGGTAACCCTACAATTTATGGTTCTATTTTTGGTAACCCTCAAAAGTATCGTTTGTAACCCTCGAATTGGCCGTAATCCTTGAATGTAGCTTGTGCAAAACCCGACAATTGCCTGCTCGTGTTTAAGAAATGTTTTAACAAGTTTTGGTGACAAGTTTGGTGGGTGCATTTATATATTAAAAACTATAGACCCAGATGGCTTAAATCTTTTTGAAGGATCATCTTTTTTAGATTGATACTGTTTAGTTGATCTCTACTGTATTATTCTTGGTAAGCTAATCCTCTCCATAACCATTTTAAGTGTTTAGGATACCTAGTAGTTGTCACATAGTTTTATGGGTGGTATACATCTAGCATTTCACCCGTTCCTAATTTATTAATATATGGTTTATGATGCGTCCATATCTATGCTGCATGGTGGTACATACCACTCTAATCATTGGTTACTTACCTTTTATGATATTTAGGATGTCTTTGCAGAGCAAGCTTATGTGTCCTTCTCAACTTTTGTAGTAGGTTGACCTTTGCTTAATGTTTTAACATTTGTTTCCTATAGTTTGTTCTGATGTTTCAATTCAGGAACATTGGTCAGTCTTTGTATCTCAGCAGATATATATGGACCTATATGTTTATATGTAAAGTTCTATGTTGAGATCTATTTTTGAATGTAATATTTAATAATTGTTGGTCCATTTATATATATTCTAGTGTCCTGTTTGATCTATGCACTTTTTCAGTCAAAATGGACGTTTTTTTAATTGATGGTTTTAATGTCCCTCCCCTTCCTCTTTACCTACCTTTTATAAGCATACTGACCCTCAGGTGTTTGGCCTCTGATGAAGTGACCATGAGTCATGAAACGCGTCAGGCTACACCTATGCTGATCCCATGTTTCCTTGCTATATGCGCCTGAGTGTTTTTAACTGTGATGTTTAAATAAAGGACCTGGTTTTTACGAAGTACCGTGTGCAGCCTACTCCTGATTCTAAATATTCTATAAATAATAGAGAGTAAGGCTGTGTACACAATATTTCAAATTGATCAACCCCTACAACCAAGATTTTTGGCCATTGCAGCGACTGGTCGATCAGGTCTAAATGTCAGCCTAGATTTGTGCAAAATAGTATCAGGATCTTACTGTTTTTGTGCATATTTATAACTGCCTATGGGAGGTGCCACTAGCAGGCCAAGCCCCCCCTTCCCAGCAGCCACTTGCACACACCCATGCTGGTGACCATCCATTTCAGAAACCCCCCTGCACCACACCCCCTTCCCAGCAGCCACTCACAACCTACCTTGACCCGTTCCCTGTGCGTTGCCACCACACCCCTTGCGGGACTGCGCATACATCACCTCAAAAACAATCGGCTTCATCAATATGCAGTATATATGCGACGATGTAAAATTGGCGATGTTAATGAACCTTTATAAATATGCCCCACCGTGCAATAAAGGGAGACACTCAAAGCCAAAAGCTCAAAGACCAGGTGCTCACCATATGACTAAATAATACATCTTGGCTGAATAACGGTGCCCTGTGCACTCCTGGGTCTTTTCAATGTTTCATTCAGTGCAAACAATCAGGTGACAATTCAGTCTGTGTTCTAAACCTTTATCAAGCCCAAAACCACATCCTGTACTAAATATGTGTAACATATATAATGGAAACTTGTACTTAAACATTCTATTTGGTTGGTTATACAGTATATATAATTGTGTGTGTTACGTCCATGCTTTACGTAAAAACAAAAAATGCTGATTATTACCAAAATCAAATAATTTACATTTCAGATGCTCCTTCCTGTTTGAAATGCCCTGAATATGAGAAGTCTGATGGGAAAAGAACTGTGTGTATCCCTAAAACTATAAACTACCTTTCCTTTGAAGATCCTTTGGGGACATGTTTAGTTTCTTTTGCTGTAATGCTCCTTATCACAACTTGTGCAGTTCTGGGAATCTTTGTGAAACATTGGGACACTCCAATGGTGAAAGCCAATAACCAGAATCTCAGCTGTCTCCTCCTCATCTCTCTCATGTTGTGTTTCCTCTGCACTTTCTTATTCATTGGACACCCAACAAGGTTTTGTTGTCTCCTCCGACAAGTAACCTTTGGGGTTGTATTTACTATTTCTATTTCTTCTATATTGGCCAAAACTCTCACAGTTATTATTGTCTTTAATGCTACAAAGCCTGGGAGCAAGATGAAGAAATATTTAGGAAGTAAACTGTCTATAATGTTAGTCATGGTGTCCTCTTTGGGTACAACTGTCATCTCAATTCTATGGACAACCTTCTACCCACCATTTCCAGAAGCTGATACTTCTTCTACATATAACACCATTATCCTCCTGTGTAATGAGGGATCTATCACTTTCTTTTTCTGTATTATTGGTTACATGGGAACCTTATCTGTGTTAAGTTTCTTCGTAGCCTTTCTAGCCAAGGATTTCCCTGACCGATTTAATGAAGCTAAAAACATCACATTCAGTATGTTGGTGTTCTGTAGTGTGTGGGTATCATTTGTCCCAGCCTACCTGAGCAGTAAGGGGAGTAAAATGGTGGCTGTAGAGTTATTTGCTATCTTGTCCTCCAGTGCTGGGTTACTGGGTTGTATATTTTTCCCTAAATGCTTCATAATTTTTTTTAGGCCTGAACTAAATAGAAAACAGTCTGCTGTAAAGACATTGTGATATGTTTTAATACTACAAAATGTAAATGCTAGTTCACTATTTGACAGCCACTACTTTCTTATATTGTGTGCCAATAATTAAAAAATATATATTACGTCAAATTATTTTTATTATATAATTTAATTGACGATAACTGTAGAATTATTTGTACATATTTTAGTATGTTAATAAAAAGAGATGCAAATATTAATTTAAATCTAAACAGTCAAAATATATTGAATGTATCCTAATGTGACCGAAATTAAACTCAATATAAAAAAGAAAAAAATAATATTATCAATTAATAAAATAGACAGATAACTAATAAGTTACCTAGCCAATTAATCTACACTAACATTATAAATAACAAAATACCCTTGGTAAATTTCCCAATAAACAGCCCAAATAGTAAACTATCAGGATTATTCAATAAAAGTTCTTATCGTTTAAAATGGTGCTAATTTTGCCCCAACCAATCAGATGTTAGCTTTCAAATGTTAAATAAGTTCTGATTGGCTGGGGCAAATTTAGCACCATTTTAAACGATAAGAACTTTTATTGAATAACCCTGTTTATGTTTAAAGGGAGGGAAATTATATTCTCCCTCTTTACAAAGCATTGGTAAGGCCTCATTTGGAATATGCAGTGCAATTTTGGAATCCTGTGTACAAAAAGGACATCTTGGGAATTCAAAGGGTTCGGAGAAGGGCAACTAAATTAATAAGGGGAATGTAGGAGCTTGAATATGAAGAGAGACTGGATAAGTTACAATTATATACACTGGAGAAAAGGTGCTTGCGTGGGGATATGATTACGGTGTATAAATACATTAACGGGCCATACAATAAACTATCTGGGGCATTGTTCACCAATAGAACATGCCAAAGGACACAAGGACATCCCTTAAGACTGGAAGAAAAAAGGTTTAGGATTTAAGCTCAGAAAGGGCTATTCACAGTGAGAACGGTAAAGCTATGGAACTGTTTTCCAGTGAACGTTGTTATTGCAGGTTCATTGGTCTGTTTAATAAAAAGCTGGATGAGTTTCTGCAAACAAGGAATGTTACAAGTTACTGGTATTGATACATAAAGTAGAGTTGATCCAGAGAAATTTCTGATTGCCACTTGGAGTCAGGAAGGAATCTTTTCCCCCTTCATAATTCTGGTGGGGGTTTTGCCATCTTCTGGATCAACAGTTAGGCAGGGGTTTTTGCTGAGTAGGTTGGACTGGATGCATGTGTGTCTTTATTCAGCCTCAATACTATATTATACTATACTATCCTCTACTATACTATACTATACTATACTATCATATCCTATCCTATCTTCTCCTATCCTATCCTATACTATCCTATCCTATCTTCTCCTATCCTATCCTGTCCTATCCTATACTATACTATCATATCCTATCCTATCTTCCCTATCCTATCCTCTACTATACTATACTATCATATCCTATCTTATCTTCTCCTATCCTATCCTATCCTATCCTATCCTATCCTATCCTATACTATACTATCATATCCTATCCTATCTTCTCCTATCCTATCATATCCTATCCTATCTTCTCCTATCCTATCCTATCCTATACTATCATATTCTATCCTATCTTCTTCTATCCTATCCTATCCTATACTATACTATCATATCCTATCCTATCTTATCCTATCCTATCCTATCCTATCCTATACTATACTATACTATCATATCCTATCCTATCTTCTCCTATCCTATCCTATCCTATCCTATACTATACTAAAGTACATATCCACCCCTAAAAAAACTGGTGATTTGTCTTTTATTTGCCCGCAAATCCAACTACTATTTTTACCAGTTGATGACATGTATAAATAACATATATTTAATTATAAGTTGTCTTTCATTCTGTAAAAGGTATCTGCCGCCTTACTCTGCTCAGTGAGCTTTTTAGAAACTTAAGCATGTGCATAGGAGGAAGCAGGGGAAATATCAGTCAATTATTGGCTGTGATGTCAGCAGTCACAGCCTTGATTGATTGCATGGAGGGAGGGGCCACCTTACTCTGCCAGAATGGGGACAAAAAAACATTACAGCTTAACATCGCAGCCACCTCTGCATAGGTACAGTTTCCAGTTTTTTAAACTTATAACCAATTTACCTCTAAATTATCCCACCAAACTGTAAGTTTGAAAATACCCACCTCCATCTATATAGTGGTGCTTTTTCTTTAAACAGTCTTCAAACAGCCTCTGAATTCCTTTCCCCTGCTGGTGTCCTGTCTGTAGCAGGAATTCCTTTCCCCTGCTGGTGTCCTGTCTGTAGCAGGAATTCCTTTCCCCTGCCGGTGTCCTGTCTGTAGCAGGAATTTCTTTCCCCTGCCGGTGTCCTGTCTGTAGCAGGAATTCCTTTCCCCTGCTGGTATCCTGTCTGTAGCAGGAATTCCTTTCCTCTGCCGGTGTCCTGTCTGTAGCAGGAATTCCTTTCCCCTGCCGCTGTCCTGTCTGTAGCAGGAATTCCTTTCCCCTGCCGCTGTCCTGTCTGTAGCAGGAATTCCTTTCCTCTGCCGGTGTCCTGTCTGTAGCAGGAATTCCTTTCCCCTGCCGGTGTCCTGTCTGTAGCAGGAATTCCTTTCCCCTGCCGGTGTCCTGTCTGTAGCAGGAATTCCTTTCCCCTGCCGGTGTCCTGTCTGTAGCAGAATTCCTTTCCCCTGCGCTGTCCCTGTCTGTGGCAGACTCTCCCCTGCCGTGTCCTGTCTGTAGCAGGAATTCCTTTCCCTGCCGGTGTCCTGTCTGTAGCAGAATTCCTTTCCCTGCCGGTGTCCTGTCTGTAGCAGGAATTCCTTTCCCCTGCCGGTGTCCTGTCTGTAGCAGGAATTCCTTTCCCTGCCGGTTCCGTCTGTAGAGCAGGAATTCCTTTCCCTGCCGGTGTCCTGTCTGTAGCGGAAATTCCTTTCCCCTGCCGCTGTCCTGTCTGTAGCAGGAATTCCTTTCCCCTGCCGTGTCCTGTCTGTAGCAGGAATCCTTTCCTCTGCCGGTGTCCTGTCTGTAGTCAGGAATTCCTTTCCCCTGCCACTGTCCTGTCTGTAGCAGGAATTCCTTTCCCCTGCCGGTGTCCTGTCTGTAGCAGGAATTCCTTTCCCCTGCCGGTGTCCTGTCTGTAGCAGGAATTCCTTCCCCTGCCGGTGTCCTGTCTGTAGCAGGAATTCCTTTCCCCTGCCGTGTCCTGTCTGTAGCAGGAATTCCTTTCCCCTGCCTGTTCCTGTCTGTAGCAGGAATTCCTTTCCCCTGCCGGTGTCCTGTCTGTAGCAGGAATTCCTTTCCCCTGCCGGTGTCCTGTCTGTAGCAGGAATTCCTTTCCCCTGCCGGTGTCCTGTCTGTAGCAGGAATTCCTTTCCCCTGCCGGTGTCCTGTCTGTAGCAGAATTCCTTTCCCCTGCGTGGGTCCTGTCTGTAGCAGGAATTCCTTTCCTCTGCCGGTGTCCTGTCTGTAGCAGGAATTCCTTTCCCTGCCTGTGTCCTGTCCTGTCAGGGAATTCTTTCCCCTGCCGGTGTCCTGTCTGTAGCAGGAATCCCTTTCCCTGCCGTATCCTGTCTGTAGCAGGAATTCCTTTCCTCTGCCGGTGTCCTGTCTGTAGCAGAATTCCTTTCCCCTGCACGGTGTCCTGTCTGTAGCAGGAATTCCTTTCCCCTGCCGCGTGTCCTGTCTGTAGCAGGAATTCCTTCCTTCCCTGCCGCTGTCCTGTCTGTAGCAGGAATTCCTTTCCTCTGCCGGTGTCCTGTCTGTAGCAGGAATTCCTTTCCCCTGCCACTGTCCTGTCTGTAGCAGGAATTCCTTTCCCCTGCCGGTGTCCTGTCTGTAGCAGGAATTCCTTTCCCCTGCCGGTGTCCTGTCTGTAGCAGGAATTCCTTTCCCCGGCCGGTGTCCTGTCTTGTAGCAGGAATCCTTTCTTCCCCTGCCGGTGTCCTGTCTGTAGCAGGAATTCCTTTCCCCTGCCGGTGTCCTGTCTGCACAGGAATTCCTTTCCCTTGCCGGTGTCCTGTCTGTAGCAGGAATTCCTTTCCTCTGCCGGTGTCCTATCTGTAGCAGGAATTCCTTTCCCCTGCCGGTGTCCTGTCTGTAGCAGGAATCCTTTCCTGCTGCCGGTGTCCTATCTGTAGCAGGAATTCCTTTCCCCTGCCGGCTGTCCTGTCTGTAGCAGGAATTCCTTTCCCCTGCCGCTGTCCTGTCTGTAGCAGGAATTCCTTTCCCTGCCGTGGTCCTGTCTGTAGCAGGAATTCCTTTCCCCTGCCGCTGTCCTGTCTGTAGCAGGAATTCCTTTCCCCTGGCCGCTGTCCTGTCTGTGCAGGAATTCCTTTCCTCTGCCGGTGGTCCTGTCTGTAGCAGGAATCCCTTTCCCCTGCTGGTGTCCTGTCTGTAGCAGGAATTCTTTCCTCTGCCGGTGTCCTGTCTGAGCAGGAATTCCTTTCCCCTGCTGGTGTCCTGTCTGTAGCAGGAATTCCTTTCCCCGGCCGGTGTCCTTATGTAGCAGGAATTCCTTTCCCCTGCCGGTGTCCTATCTGTAGCAGGAATTCCTTTCCCCTGCCGGTGTCCTATCTGTAGCAGGAATTCCTTTCCCCTGCCGGTGTCCTATCTGTAGCAGGAATTCCTTTCCCCTTGCCGTGTTCCTATCTGTAGCAGGAATTCCTTTCCCCTGCGGTGTCCGTCTGTAGCAGGAATTCCTTTCCCCTGCCGGTGTCCTATCTTAGCGAATTCCTTTCCCCTGCGCTGTCCTGTCTGTAGCAGGAATTCCTTTCCTCCTCTGCCGGTGTCCTGTCTGTAGCAGAATTCTTTCCCTGCCGGTGTCTTCTACGGAATTCCTTTCCCCTGCCGTGTCCTGTCTGTAGCAGGATCTTCCTCTGCCGGGTCCTGTCTGTAGCAGGAATTCCTTTCCCCTGCCGCTGTCTGTCTGTAGCAGAATTCCTTTCCTCTGCCGGTGTCCTGTCTGTAGCAGAATTCCTTTCCCCTGCCGCTGTCCTGTCTGTAGCAGGAATTCTTCCCTGCCGGTGTCCTATCGGTAGCAGGAATTCCTTTCCTCTGCCGGTGTCCTGTCTGTAGCAGGAATTCCTTTCCCCTGCCGGTGTCCTGTCTGTAGCAGAATTCTTTCCTCTGCCTGTGTCCTGTCTGTAGCAGGAATTCCTTTCCCCTCCTGCCGGTGTCCTGTCGTAGCAGGAATTCCTTTCCCCTGCCGGTGTCCTGTCTGTAGCAGGAATTCCTTCCTCTGCCGGTGTCCTGTCTGTAGCAGGAATTCCTTTCCCCTGCCGGTGTCCTGTCTGTAGCGGAATTCCTTTCCCCTGCCGTGTCCTGTCTGTAGCAGAATTCCTTTCCCCTGCCGTGTCCTGTCTGTAGCAGGAATTCCTTTCCCCTGCCGCTGGTCCTGTCTGTAGCAGGAATTCCTTTCCCCTGCCGTGTCCTGTCTGTAGCAGGATTTCTTTCCTCTGCCGGTGTCCTGTCTGTAGCAGGAATTCCTTTCCCCTGCCGGTGTCCTGTCTGTAGCGGAATTCCTTTCCCTGCGGTGTCCTGCTGTAGCAGGAATTCCTTTCCTCTGTCTGCCGGTGTCCTGTCTGTAGCAGGAATTCCTTCCCCTGCCGTTGTCCTGTCTGTAGCAGGAATTCCTTTCCCTGCGTGTCCTGTCTGTAGCAGGAATCCTTTCCTCTGCCGTTGTCCTGCTGTAGAGCAGGAATTCCTTTCCCTGCCGTGTCCTGTCTGTAGAGGAATCCTTTCCCCTGCCGGTGTCCTGTCTGTAGCAGGAATCCTTTCCTTCCTCTGCCGGTTGTCCTGTCTGTAGCAGGAATTCCTTTCCTCTGCCGGTGTCCTGTCTGTAGCAGGAATTCCTTTCCCCGCGCTGTCCTGTCTGTAGCAGGAATTCCTTTCCCTGCCGTGTCCTGTCTGTAGCAGGAATTCCTTTCCCCTGCCGGTGTCCTGTCTGTAGCAGGAATTCCTTTCCCTGCCGGTGTCCTGTCTGTAGCAGGAATTCCTTTCCCTGCCGGTGTCCTGTCTGTAGCAGGAATTCCTTTCCCCTGCCGGTGTCCTGTCTGTAGCAGGAATTCCTTTCCTCTGCCGGTGTCCTGTCTGTAGCAGGAATTCCTTTCCCCTGCCGGTGTCCTGTCTGTAGCAGGAATTCCTTTCCCCTGCCGGTGTCCTGTCTGTAGCAGGAATTCCTTTCCCCTGCGGTGTCCTGTCTGTAGCGGAATTCCTTTCCCCTGGCTTGTCCTGTCTGTAGCAGGAATCCTTTCCCCTGCCGCTGTCCTGTCTGTAGCAGGAATTCCTTTCCCCTGCCGCTGTCCTGTCTGTAGCAGGAATTCCTTTCCCCTGCCGCTGTCCTGTCTAACCTAATGTCTCACACCCTATTTCCTCTAGATTGCAAGCTCTTTGGGCAGGGTCCTCTCTCCTATTGTATCACGGTATTGCTGTAAGAAACTCCTCACTCTGTTTACTTATATTATGTATTACCTGTGTATGTAATATGTATGACTTTGTATAACATGTATACCCTGTATGTAATGTATGACTATGGGGCATATTTATAAGGTTCGTTAACTTTTCGCGGCCGTTTCCGTGGCCATTAACGCATAAATCGCATTTACCGCGATTTATAGGTCCGAAAAACGGCCGCGAAAAGTTAACGAAGCGTTAACCTTTCGCGCCGATACTTACCTGTTACCGCGCCGCGGGGTACTGGTTTCGCTCGGCTAGTATCGGCTGTTTTTACTTCGCCACCTTAAAGAGGCGAAGTCAGCCGATACTAACCTCCCGCGCGGGGATGGGCAGGCAGCCCGCGGCGTGGTCGCACCCGCCCCGGGAGACACGCCCACCCCCCCCACACCCCCGCGGCGGCAGCGGCGACCACCCCCGCCGCCGCCACTTCCCAGCAGCCCCTCCCAACCCGTTCCCTCGTTCGCGGCAATCTCGGAACGGGAGGCTAGGAGGGGCTGCGGGAAGGGGCCGCAGCAGGTGGTCGCGACCACCCGCCGCGCACCCCTTCCCCGGCAACCCCTCCAAGCCCCCCGCCCCGGCCGCTCCCGGAGGGACGGGAGGGAGCCGCTGGGGGTGGAGGCTCCCTCCAGCGGGGCCCTGAGAAGGGCCTTTTGGGGCTTAGGGGGTCCCGCAGCTCGAACCGGACCCCCCCTCCCCGCCCTTGTAAGGGCCCTTGCGGCACTTCCAAGTGCCCTTGCGGCTCTGACAAGAGCCTTTGGGGCTTAAGGGGTCCCGCAGCTCGAACCGGGACCCCCCTCCCCGGCCCTTATAAGGGCCCTTGCGGCACTGACAAGTGCCCTTTGCGGCTCTTATAAGAGCCCTTTGGGGCTTAGGGGTCCCGCAGCTCGAAACAGGACCCCCTCCCGGCCCTTGTAAGGGCCCTTGCGGCACTTACAAGTGCCCTTGCGGCACTAATAAGTGCCTTTGGCGGGGGTCCTGCAGCTCGAACCGGGACCCCCAGTGCGGCTCTTAAAAGAGCCCTTGGGCGACGTTCTCGGGCTGGCGACACCAACCCCACTCAGGTCGCCGATGCCAGGCAGACCACTGCGGCCGACAGTGAGCCCGCTGGCACCGCCGGCCTCAGCGGAGCCGATGTTGCCAGCCGCTTCTTTCTTCTTCAGCCATCTACTGCGATGGCACTGAGTTCCTCGGCGGAAAGCTCCTCTTTATTAGGTTTGCAGAAATCCTAATCCGTTTCTGATTGGTCAATTTTAATACTTGCTTTACATTAACCAATCAGATTTCAGAACTTTCCAGAAATCTGATTGGTTAATGTAAAGCAAGTATAAAAAATTGACCAATCAGAAACGGATTATGGATTTCTGCAACCTATATAAAGAGAGCTTTCCGCCGCGGAACTCAGATCCATCGCAGTAGATGGCTGAAGAAAGAAGAAAGAAGCGCTGGCAACATCGGCTCCGCTGAGGCCGCGGTGCCAGCAGGCTCACTGGCGGCCGCAGTGAGTCTGCCTGGCATCGGCGACCTGAGTGGGTTGGTGTCGCCAGCCCGAAGACGTCGCGTCGGATCAAACGGCGGCAACATCGGCCTCGTTGAGGTCGCCGGCGCCCGCCGGGGTACCCCTGGCGGCCGCAGGGTACCTCTCGGGGGTCGCGGCCTCGGCGGAGCTGGTGTCGCGGGACTGGAAAAAGAAGACGTCGCCCAAGGGCTCTTTTAAGACCGCACTGGGGTCCCGGTTTCAGCTGCGGGACCCCCGCCAAAGGCACTTGTCAGTGCCGCAAGGGCCCTTGTAAGGGCCGGGAGGGGGGGTCCCGATTCGAGCTGCGGGACCCCCAAGCCCCAAAAGGCCCTTCTCAGGGCCCCCTGGAGGGAGCTTCCACCCCCCCAGCGGCTCCCTCCCGTCCCCTCCCCGGGAGCGGCCGGGGCGGGGGGCTTGGAGGGGTTGCCGGGGAGGGGGTGCGCGGCGGGTGGTCGCGACCACCTGCTGCGGCCCCTTCCCGGCAGCCCCTCCTAGCCTCCCGTTCCGAGATTGCCGCGAACGGGGAACGGGTTGGGAGGGGCTGCTGGGAAGTGGCGGCGGCGGCGGGTGGTCGCCGCTGCCGCCGCGGGGGGTGTGGGCGGGGTAGGAGCAGCGTCGGGAAGGGATTTTAAGTCCCTTCGCGGCGATACTATACAGTATCGCCGCGAAGGGGCTTAAAATTACCGCAGCACATCGCGGCCGCGATAGGTATCGCGGGAATAGCGCTCGCCGTTATAAATACGGCGACAGCGCTATTTTCGCGGCTGCGATGTGCGGCGGTAATTTTTTTGCGATATTATCGATTCTTTATAAATATGCCCCTATGTAATTGTAAAGCACCACGGAAGATGTTGGCGCTATATAAATCAATAATAATAATAATAATAATAATAATATCGATTAATTGTCAGTTGTTTTCTTTAACTCGTTTTAACTGCTGAGTCCGTAGCTGCTGTCCGGGAGACCCGGATGTCTTATCTACTCTTTTGGACAGATGTCGGCTATTTGGCAGTTTGCTGTCCTTCAGAGGTTACCCTGTTGGAGATAAGGTGTGGATCTCTTTTGCTTATATAAAGTTCCCTCATGGTTAGTAGGCTCAGTGGCAGTTCAACTTCAACTCTCTTTTCTAACATCTTTCATTAAGATTGTGGTTTCTAATATTCCAATATTCCGCCCCTTTTACAACCTCAAAAAAAAGTTGAAAAGGTTTTGGTCTCCAGGCTCTTTAGAAGATCTCTCTAGTATATTGTTCGTTGGAAAGGCTTTGGTCCTGAAAAGAGATCTTGAGTTAATCACTTGGATCTGCATGCTCCTCGATTAGTCAAGTTTTTCACAAAAGCTTTCAAGAAAATCCTGGCCTTGTGGGTCCAGTGGGCCTCCGTGGAGGGTACGAGGGTACTTAACTCTTTTCCTACTCCGACGCCAGGTCCAGAGCAGCCATGCCACGTGGAATTGTGACAATGTCAGAGTGACTGCTGGTTTGAAGGTTCAAATTCCGTACCCCAGGAGGCTGTTTGCAGCAATGTTACCCTGGCGCACCAGCTTAATTTCTCTGTTCTTAAATTTACCTGCTCTTGTCCCTTTGCTTTTTCCTATTCCCTGATCCAGTATTAGCTTCCAGTACCACTATCCAGTTTCCATTCCCAATTCCAGTATCCAGCTTCCAGTACTAGTTATTAAGCTTCCATCCCATTCCCAGTTTTTGTATCCAGCTTCTATTTCCAGTATCCAGCTCCAGTACCCTGCTTTAGTCTCCATGACATTACTCAGCTCTATACTTCATCCCTTTATCTAATACCAGTATCCAGTTACTTACCTCTTTGGGGGCCGAATTGTTACACATTGATCCACCCTTGTCCCAGACTTGCTATGCTATGCAATACTGCATCTGTCATAAGTAGGATTACTGCAGAAGGTTGGGAAGCTATTATTCAATTGGTCAATATTGCTAAGGGTGTGCATTTCAGGGGGTCATGCCAATGTTACCATTTACAGGTAGGGTGCAGTTTTGGGAAAGGGAGACTATTAGTTCACTATTGATCATTTATTGACTGTAAGAGAACAGGGGTGCTTTGTAGCAAGGTGGCAGGTGAGATAGCAGTAGCAACAATATTGCAATCCAAACAAGTAACGTTTTATTTACACTCTAGTTGTCCTATAATACCATAAGAAAATTACCTGTTCAAGGCAAATTAAAACCATTACCTATACATTTAAAATATTTCTGGGAGGCAAAATCATAATATTAGAATCTTATCTAATGGATTAAAGAGAATTGTGGGGCTCCCTAAACGATCCTGTAAATATAAGTTAAAGGTGTTTTTAGTTGAGAACTGTCTTTTTAAAGCACTTTCAGGCTTAGTATCTGGCAATTACTATTAATGATTTATTAAAGGACAAACTGGTCAATTGTCTGTTATCTGCCTGCAACCCCAAATGCTATTTTAACCAGTTTATTATAAGTATTTGTAACTAGATATTTAATGATAAATTCTATTTCTTTTTGGGAAAAGGTATCTGCCTCCATCTTCTGCACAATGAGCTTTTTATAAGCTTGAACATGTGCAGAGGAGGCAGCAGGTGAAACATCAGTCAATCATTGCCAGTGATGTCCATTTTCACAGCCTTGATTGACTGCATGGAGGGGGGTAATAAAGAGCAAATGTATCGGTTGGGGTTGGGGACGGGTAACCAAAGATTGGCCCCATTTTTTGGTTTTAAGTGTCCTTAAAATGTAATGTCCTTTAATATAAAATAAATAGGAGTCATGACCCAAACTTTGGAAAGCTACAAAGAAATGTTTTATACAAATACCAAGGGATGATAAAGCCCAATGCGGAATTTTCATTTTGTTTCTGTTATAATAAACCGGTTCCCTTCACTGACCTATAGTTAGAAATACAGTAACACCCCAGTGTAATGTATACATAGCGAGAAACCAATCATCATGTAGAAATATATAATTTACTGAAGGAATAAATTAAGGATTAGCTTGTGATCACATTTACTTTGTGATCTTTACATTACAGGAACAATATCTCACTAACCAAGACATGAAACCATCACATTACAAATGGACCATCCTGGTACTAGCTGCAGTTCTGCAATTCCCAGAATCATCCCATACCGTTCCCTCTCCCAGTGCTGGATGTGATTGAGGAAAGACAATTTTGCAAAGACTTTTAGAAATGGTGATTTAATACTTGGTGCAGTTTTTCAGCTACATTATTTCAATTATGTGTATTATTACTTGAACAAGCACAAGGGAATGATTTGCTACAGGTAGGACTCTGTATTTACTGTCATGTGTCCCTGTAACAAGATTTTTATTTTTAGCTGCTGATTGTTTAAACTCTAAATACAAATTATTTAATGGTTACCATGTGGTGTAATGTGTGTGATTGTGCCTCTGTAACATTTTCTATCGACTCCCAGGCCACACTGTAGCGTGTGTGAGCTCTCCGGGAGTTCAGAAGTACTTTGTGCAAAACATTTACAGCCTGATTTACCTGAACACCCTTTAATGTTATATCTGTTGTATTCAATTAGATCAACTGGACTTGAAATGTAGTTCTTGAAGACGTTTCGCTAGTCATCCGAATGGCTCTTCTCAATTAGAAGACTTGTACAAGAATCTGTGGCAATTTGTACCCTGGAAAATCCCCAATTAGCATATCACAGCAGGTGTTAAGGGGTTGTGGTTAGATAGTGGCTAAGAGGGGTTATAGAACGCCCAGAGTAAGGTGTTTAAAACAGCATTTGTACATGGCGACAGTGTTGTGTGTGAACCCCCCAACTCTATTTGGCTTGGTTTTTTCTTTTTTTCACATAAATGGCCTCCTTAACACTCTCTTGAACCAGTCACGTTCCTTCGCCAGTATGTTAACATTACAATCTTCAAAGGTATGTCTTTTATCCTAAGATGCAGATACACGGCTGTGAGTCCTGACCCGAGGAATTGGCTCTTCTGTGTGGCCATACGTTGATGCAGTTGCTGTTTGGTCTCCCCCCATACAAATCAGAGCATTTCACTGCACTGCACCGCATATATGATGTCGCTTTTCTGTGTTGGTATTGGGTCTTTTGGAGTACCAATTGCTGCCTCCGTGTGTTGGTCGGTTTTAAGCAGGCAGGGATACGATGTTTTTTTTTTTTTTTGAAAATTCTTCTTAATTTCTCAGAGACCCCTGCTAATATGGGAGACCATGTTCTTCCTCTGTCTTGCTTTTCCCCTTCACTGTTGGTATTTGTGTTCTTTCTTTCCTTTACCTTCTTTTGACAAGGCCCAGTCTGGATATCCACAAGTTTTAAGGGCTCCTCTGAGATGTTTCATTTCTTTAGCCTTCGCCTCTGTGCTAGTGGGGATGTTCTCGGCTCTGTGTTGCAGGGTTCTGATGACAACCAGCTTGTGATCTAAAGGGTGGTGGGAGTCAAACATCAAATATGATCTGTGTGTGTTGGTTTTCTGTAAACCTCTACTTCCAGTTTACCATTTTCCTTAACTTCTACAAGCAGTCCAAGAAAGCCAGTTTGTTGTTTTGTAACTTTCCCTTGTGAATTTAATGTTTTGGTCCACCGCATTAATGTGTTCTGTGAAAGCTTGTACTTCCTTCTGGTGGATTTTAACCCAGGGTCATCAACATATCTGAACCAGTGGCTGGGTGCTATGCCCTTAAAGGTATTAAGCGCCCTGTGTTTCTACCTCCTCTCATGTAAAGGTTGGCACAATAGGTGTGAAACTGGAGATCCCATAGCACATCCATGTTTTTGCTTATAGAACTTATCCCTGTATTTGAAAAAGGTGGTATTCAGGCACAAGTCCAACAAGGAACACACCTTTAATGTTGTTAGGCGTACTAACCAATTTAATATCGGCTGAGCAAGTATCACAAAAGGTATCCGTGCAGCCGACGTAACAAATTCAATATGTGATTTGTGCTACTTTTAGCTGCTTCTACAAGTCTCATATAGAATATGGGAAGGGAGAATTAGCCAGGAGGATCGCAGCTCTGGGTAAATCTCCCAGTAAAAACAAAATACACCTTTAATAAAAGGGGATGTGACAGCCATTTTGTATTTGTATTTTGCTGCAAAAATTTAATTCTCTCTGCATTTGTTTGAATATCCTGTGAGCATCTTCATCTATAAGGTAATACAATACAATAACATTTGTAAAGTGCTTTTCTCCTCAAGCCCATAGATATGTCTCAGATCAATACAGTCTGTGTTACAGAGGAAATAGTCAGGTGTTCATAAATGCCAGGCTAAACAGGTTGCTTTTCAGTTTGGATTTAAATGTTTCCAGGGATGGGGATGTCCTGATTGGGTGTGGCAGGGAGTTCCATAGTGTAGGGGCAGCATGACTGAAGGCTCTGTCTCCAAACATTTTGAGGTGGACTCTGGGGGTGACCAAGTTATTGGATCCTTTTGATCTAAGATTGTGGGGTGATGCAGTTGCAGCAAGTCCTTCAGGTTTGTGCAAGGATTTGAATGTCAATAAGCCGATCTTAAACAGAATTCTCCATTTTATCGGTAGCCAGTGGAGTGAGAGAAGGGTTGGTGTTATGTGGCAATGGTGGGGTTGGCTTGTTAATAGCCTGGCAGCGCCATTCTGTACTAGCTGCAGGCAGTGCAGGTCTTGTTTTGGAAGGCCTGTATAGAGAACATTGCAGTAGTCCACCCGTGATGTGATGAATGCATGGACCAGGGTTTGAAGATCTGCTGGAGGAATGAGGGGCTTTATTTTTGTTCCTTAGGTGAAAGAAGGAATCTTTCACAACAGCTGAGATTTGGTTCCTGAAGCTTAGTTCCCCATCAATCAGTACACCGAGGCTTCTTATTCTTAAAGGGTAACTGTGGTCTCAAATTCTTCCAAACTAGTAAGAATGATATAAAAATCCTTCCATCACAAATTCAAAATAAAAGCTAAATCACATCTCTAGATAAAATTTGTGAGAAGTTATTGCTGCAAAAGTTCAGCAATGTAACTTCCTGGTTGAACTCTTCCTGTTTTCAGCCATGTGACCAGCTTGTTATCATGTGACCAGCTTCTGCCTGCATTAATAGGCTCCCCTTCTCAACTGTCATTTTTTTTCCTCAAGTACTTCCTGATTTCCCCAGCAATAAGTCCTTACTGAGCATGCTTCTCCCCCGGGGGAAAACGGCTGGCAGAGGTCAGGTGATGTCACTCAACCTACTGGACTCAGGAAGTTTGAACATTCACCCCAATGTAATTTCTCACAGGCTCCAGCCAGAGATGTGATTGTTGGCTCAGTGTAAAGGAAATACTGCAGGTTTTCATTTAACCCTAACTTGTTTTGAGACCCTTTAAAGGGCATGTCCACCCCCAAAACTATAATCCCCCCACTACCCCATTGTGTAGTGTAGTTTAATCTTTACCTTACATCCCAGCTCCATATGGTTCTCTTGTAGTCCCCCCCCAAAGTCCCAAAAACTGCCCACCAGGAGGATAGCAGAGTCCATATAGGACTATGCCTCCTATCTGGCCTCTGGGAGAAGTTTGGCATGCGTACTGCAGCCCTTCTCCCCCTCCCTCTCCCTCCCTCTCCCTCCCTCTCCCTCCCGATTAGGATTCCCTCCCCCTACCATAAAACCCTTTAGGTAAATCATTCCCCCTGTCCCCCCCAGCCCCAACCGCTCTATTTATTTTATTAGAAAGTTCCCCAAACTTTACTTACCTGCCCTCTTTCCTCCGCCGCACTGAACTCCCAGCAGCCGCGTCCGTGATTGGCTGCCGCTCAGCCAATCACAGACGCGACTGCTGGTCCCGCCCCTCTGCTTGCATTATCTTGCAGCTAAGTAAAGTTTGGGGAACTTTCTAATAAAATAAATAGAGCGGTTGGGGCTGGGGGGACAGGGGGAATACTATATCAAAAAATGTTTTTAAGGGTGGACATGCCCTTTAATGTTACTGGCTGAGACAGAAGCTGCTTTGCTGTCGAGCGCTGACCCCCAATAACTAGAACTTCAGCTTTGTCAGCATTTAGTTTTAGCCAGTTATCATTCATCCATTCCTGAAGTTCAGCTAAGCATTTGTTTATTTATGGGTTAGACTCTGTGATGCCAGGTTTGAATGATAAATACTGTTGGGTATCATCAGCATAGCAATGATATGTCAGGCCATGTTTTTGTACGATTTTTCCCAGTGGCAACATGTATATGGTGAACAGCAGAGGGGATAGTATTGCACCCTGGGTACAGGATTGGAGAGGAAGGGCCCCAAGTATACTCTTTGTGTTCTGCCAGCCAGGAAGGAGTTAAACCACTGTAGAACTAATCCATCAATGCCACAGTACTCTTGTAACCTGTTGAGCAAGATTTGATGATCAACTGTGTCAAAAGCCGCTGAGAGGTCAAGCAAAATTAAGATGGAACATTGGCCTCTGTCTCTTGCCATGAGCAGATCGTTGCAGACTTGGTGAGGGCTGTTTCACAGCTGTGATGTTTTCTGAAGCCAGATTGGAGAGGGTCAAGGATGCTGTTTCCTGAGAGCCTAGCTTCAAGTTGGAGATAGACAGCCTTTTCAATAACTTTCCCCAGAAAGTTAAGTGTTTGTAATGTCAGTTTAATGACTGCCATGAGTGCAATACAATGTTTAAAGAGGAAGCAGGGTCATTTGGCCAGAAAAAAAGAAAATTACAATAATAAAATTTGCACCTTATGTCGCTAGATTGAACAGGTTAGATGGCAAGTTCCAGGAAAAGTCAGAAAAGGGCAAAGATCTAAGGAAACTTTTTAGGGAAACTTCTGAAACCAAAAAACAAGGAATGTGTAAACATTTCAATTTAATTTCTTGGCCTTAAATTCTAATATCATGTTCAAGTTCTGGCAGGACATTACCATTAGTAAGCCTACAGGAGGAATAGCAGCCAGTATACACACGTATAAGTAAGGGTTAGGTCCCACTATGCACGTCGAATAATGGTAGTTGCGAGAAAACAAAAAAACTGGTGACTTGTCAGTTATCTGTCAGCAACCCCAACTGCTATTTTTACCAGTTTATTACATGCGTTTTTAACCAGATGTTTTATGATAAGTTCTATTCCAATCTGCCTCCTCCCTCTGCTTAATGAACTTTTTTTTTTTAAGCTTGGGCATGTGCAGAGGAGGCAGCAGGTGAAGCAGCAGTCAATCATTGCATAGAGGGAGGAGCCAGCTTACTCTGCCAGAATGGGAACAATAATTATCCTTAAATATCTGGTTAGTAACGCAAATATATCAGTTAAGGTTGGGGCAGGTATTAGAAAATTGACCAGTTTTTTTGTTTTAAGGTTGGACATCCCCTTTAACGCTGCACATTGCACTGTTCTTCAAAGTTATGTAAATATGAGCTAAATGATTATTATTTTGACACACTTTCTAGGTTTAAGGATGAACAGACTGAAAAAACAAAAAAAATCCTAATTTTTTTTAACTATTAAAATGTAATCAGTAATTTCAATGATGTAATTTTGATTATGTAATATTCAATGTTAGGTTGCTGTAACCTTGGGCAAGAACATTTAAGGGCATGTTCACCCTTAAAAAAAACTGGGCAATTGTCGGTTACCTGCCCCCAACCTCAACTGGTCTATTTTGCTCTATATTACCTACATTACTAACCATAACTAAGATAATTATTGTCCCTATTCTGGCAGAAAAGCTAGACCTTGCAGTCAATCAAGGCAGCAATAACTGACATCACAGCAAATGCTTGACTGCTATTTCATCTGCTGCCTCCACTGCTAAAGCTTATAAAAAGCTCATTGAGCAAAGGGAGGGGCAGATACCTTTGCTTGAAAGTTTCTGTCTTCCTCCTCCTCAATACAATACAATAACGTTTTTTTCTCCACCCCCATGAAAGTTTTCTTGACGTCAGCGCGCATGCAATATGTCATCAATGCATGCGCGTGTTGCAGTGACATTGCCATGAGCGTGTCATCATTGTGCCCCACCAAAGCACGGTGTGATGACATTACGTGCCTGCACACTTGCGGCAACATCACTGCGTTGCATTGTTCCATCTGGATTTTGTTTCCAACTGTTGACTTTTTTTCATTTTAATAATATTCTACAGGAAAACATTACAATATTTCCGCCATCTTTTAGTCTTCATGTTTGCTATTGAAGAGATAAATAAGGACCCAACACTTTTACCTAATATCACTCTGGGCTACCATATATTCGATTCCTGCAATTTCCCACCTAAATCTCTTTCTGCCATATTGGACATGATGTCAGGAACAAATAATTCACCTTTAAATTATGGATGTTGGGGAAACAGTAAATTGTTGGGTGTAGTAGGAGACGTGTCAACACGAACTTCACATTGGATAGCTCAACTCCTAGGGGTTTTTAGATACCCTCAGGCATGTATTGTTTTTATCTAACAATGTTAAAAAATATTTAGAGGACAAGGAAATCTAAACAAACTTTCTAAGTTATAAGTGGAATCCTGATCTTTTATTATCTTATTACATCTCATGATCTCTTATTATCCCACATAAAGGTACATCATCAAACTTGGGTTATCTTGATTAATTTACAGATTTATTTATTTTGTTACCATTTCTTGCATAAAATGAGATTCACTCATTAGTCCCCAGACATTGTTTTTTTGACTCACTTGTGTCCTTCACCTTGGGCTATCAGCCTATAACTTAACATAATGCCTCAGTCAAGAAAAAATTAATAACTAAAATAAATAAATAATATTCATTATAACTAATATTAGATTTTTATAAAAGTATATAGTTGCATAGTATTGGAGGTTAAACACAGATCTATCTAGTCCAACCTTTATACCCTACCTATAATGTCAATTTAACATATGTGCATCTAGTCCAACCTTTATACTATACTCATAATGTCTAACAGTTACATAGTAACATAGTATTGGAGGTTGCATAAAGACATACGTCCCTCTAGTCCAACCTTTATATCCTACCCATAATGTCTGTATAACAGTTACATAGTAACATAGTATTGGAGGTTGTATAAAGACATACATCCATCTAGTCCAACCTTTATACCCTACCCATAATGCCTGTCTAACAGTTACATAGTAAAATAGTATTGGAGATTGTCCATCATTTTTGGAGATCGTCCATCTAGTCCATCATTTTTAGCCTTCTCATGAACCCTACATTTTATCCAAAGGGAGTGGGGAAAACCCAGTATCAAGGGTAAATCGGAGATATTAAGAATATGCTCTCAGATAAATAAAATAATGCTCTAGCTGTTGCAATGTGTACAGAAGAAACCTTGCTCAGTTCTAGTTAAACTTTATTTTTAGCCCAGCAGCATTGTCCCTCTGTGATCTATTCACTGATTCTGCATATTTATGACATGGGACCAAATGATTATTTGTTTGAACTGATAATTTAAACAGGTGGCATTTGTTGCAGCAAGCCTATTGATAACGATACAACATGACATAAGTGATAACCCCTTACAGTGTAATATAAGTATATTAAGTCTGAGTGCTTTTATACTCCAACAATGGTGGGTAAGTAAGTTTATCTGCCCTTTTCTATGTTTTAAACCTAGCAGTTAAGGTTGATAGGGGGAAAGAAAAAAGTAAATTCTGGGGTGGAGATACCCTTTAACCCCCAAAATAAAGGGAATGTTCAGTATTAAAACAATTGTCAGCTACCTGGGACTGCTGACATCACAACCAACGATTGACAGCTGTTCACCTGCTGCCTACTCTGCACATGCTCAAGATTATAAAAAGCTCCTTGGCCAGAGTGAGGAGGCCGATACACTTGCCAGAAAGAAATATAACTTAGCATTAAATATTTGGTTACAAATGCATGTTATAAATTTGAAAAAAATAGCAATTAGCGTTGCGGGCAGAAGGTGAATATGACCTTTAATTAAACAGTTAACCCACAAAACATAATACAATACAAACTCATACACTGAAAATAATAATGACAATTACTGATAATTAGCATAAAATCCTTTCCTAACAAAAGGTAATTTTAAAATAATAAAAAAAAAAATGCTCATAACTTAACATTAATGTCAGTAGATCCTTGTATTAGAAGTAATTCCTAAAGGAGAATAAATGTGGTCTCCATACAAGTACCTACTATTTAAAAAGAGCTCACTTCTAACTTTAAAATGTATCCAGGATCATGTTTTTTAGCAGCAATCCATCTAACTTACAGCAGTATAAGTCAGGGTGGTGCTTTCTGTTTACACTGTGAACTGTGACATCACAAACACCATTGTTCTGCCCCTCCCTGGAGTTTTGAGCATGCCCTGTTGTATCAAACTATTGTGAAAGAGGGAAGATACCACATCATCAGCTGCATCATAATTGGTTAGCATTTACAAATGAAAAATATAGCTGATAAGGCTCTTCTTGGGGATTCATTAGACTTTCTTATTAGACTTTTATTCTCCTTTAAAGAGTATATTACTCAGGGCCTCCTAAAACCTAGATTTTGTTTTGCTTAAAATGTGTAATTATGCTCCCAGACAGAGATATTATACTTACAACCTCCACGATCCTTCTCCACAGCTGCTGCTACGTTCCTTTTCCATTCACGAGCAGCAGCACTGGAGGCTTGTCTGGTAATGGCCGTCAGTCATTGGCCATGACTGACTGCCTTACCAGGAAGTAGCAGAGAGCATACAACATATAACTTAAAATATAACTTAACAGTAGAATGCGGTACTCCAGTTGATCAGGATAGGATGATGCAGTAAGTGTTTATCTGTTTTATTGACTCTTTTAGATCAGCTATGGCACTGCAGATCCCCTTTTCAATGACAGAATCCAGTTTCCCTCATTCTACCGGACTGTTCCCAATGAATTTCTAGAAGCTGATGCCATTGTGCAGATCCTGAAGCACTTTGGCTGGAGATGGGTTGGGATAGTCGTACCCAAAGATGAAAGTGGAGAGAGGGCCCATGTAAAGATAAAACATGGGGTAGAAAGTTATGTTGGCTGTGTTGCCTTTACTTATTTCTTGAAAGATATTGATCCAGTTGACATAGTATTGGGCTGGAGAACCATTGCAGAGAAGATTTATGAGACGGGCGCTAATGTGATTGTTCTCTTTTTGAACTCCAAGCATATTGAAGGTTTACCTATAATACTTAATAAGTTTGAAATAGAGAAGAAAATATGGGTCACGTCTGCTTTTTTCTCTAGTATTAACAATGTCGGAATTAAAACATTTAACTACCTTTTAAATGGTACCATATCATTATCTGTCCAGGGAGGGGTGATCCCTGCATTCAAACAATTCTTTTACAGACTGACTCCAACCAGCAACTCAAATGATGTCTTTGCTGAATACATATGGGAGTGGTTATATGGATGTTCTTTCTCTAGACCAGTGAATAATAGGGGGAGATGTACAGGGAACGAGACTGTGGATAAGAAGGTTTTAACAACCTTTGGTACTTTTGAATTGACAATGTCCTATCAGGTTTACACTGCAGTCTACGCACTGGCTCATGCCCTACATAATATGTACACTGCACAGGGACTGGCCAATCTCCTGGATCCAAGTTGGATAATAAAATTTAAGCCATGGCAGGTAGGTAAATTCTACCATTATACTGTTGTTACAATAACCTTTGGTATATAGAAGTAGATCAGATTCTTTTACATTTCATATAATCAAGTAGAGAGACAGGTTGGAATCCTGAAGTCTCCTTGCGTTGACTGGGTCAGGCTGCATTCAGGCCGTAGGAATGTAGTGACAAGTTATTCAGCTATGAGAATAAAATGTTTGTAAATCTATATTGGCTTGCTGGGCTGGACACAGATGATGGGTCTAGGGCATTATAGAACCTAAAACGCTGCATTGGGTTTGTGACTGTCTAGTGTTAAAAGTTGGAGAAAAATATTTAATACATACAAGACTTTATATTCCGCTACAACCCATTAGTCCAATTTTTGTTTGATCAATCCAACAGATAGTTTATCTGTCCTTTGTAGTAGTTTGTAGTAGTCCTATAATAGCTTTCATATAATGCAAACTAGCACTAACTACAACGATATTGAAAAAGGGTAGTGGTTTACTACACATCTGTAAGTTTAATAACAGCAGTTGAGAAGATACTGAAACCTTTGTTACGGTTTTATAAATAACTGATCTTATAAGTAGTAACCAGCAGAAACAGATCTTGTGAAACTAACACGCTTGGTTTTAATGTGAGTCAATAAGAATTTAGATTCAGGCATAGCAGTTGGATGTGTTATACTTTTGCTGAAGCTTTTGATACCGTGCCACATACTGTAGGAGACCTATGTAGAAACTAGGACTTTTGGCCTTGAAAAACACATTTCTACATGGATAGAGAATTGGTTGATAGATTAAGTACAGAGAGTTGTTGTCAATGGAGCTTTCACTATGTGGACTAAAGTTCTAAGTGTCAGTGGGGTGCCTCAGGGTGGGTATTGATAGCAAGGTCTTTGCTGATGACACAAAACTATGCAGAGCATTGGAAACTTCAAACGATGTGCAATTGCTGCATGTAGATCGAGATTATCAAAAAGTGGAAGATGAGATTCAATTTTGATAAATGCATTTGGGGTGCCAATCCCATAAATGACTAAGCAAGTCTCTGTTTGGAAAATATTTTGGTATAAAAGGCTTTGTAGCAAACAGTGTCAGACAGCAACAGCTAGAGCTAGCAAGATACTATCTTTTATAAAGAGGGGTATAGGTCCAAGGGGGGCTATTTACACTGGAGAAATGCCACTTGCAGGTATTTTATAACTTACTACAAAGATATTAATGGGTGTGCAATAAACTTTATGGTGAATTATTCACCAATTGATAATTTCAGGGGACACATGGGCATCTTTTAAAATTAGAAGAAAATAAGTTTCATCTTCAGGATAGAAAATGTTTCTTTACATTGAGAATGGTAAAAAAATGTGTACAACTGTCTAGCAGATGTGGTAAGGACAAGTCCATTAGCTACCAGAGTGGGCTGGATAAAAGGATCCTTTCCAATTGCCATTTGGAGTCAGGAAGGAACCCACCCCCTTCCATCTAATAAGAAATTATTATATTATCACTGATTTGTATCTATGTAATACACTAATAAAAATATAAAAATGTTCCCGGGCGCACTGTTTTTCAAAGGAAACCAAACTGTTTTTTATTTCAAGGTTTCAACACCACTCAAGACGTCTTGATCAGGACAGAATGAAGTGTATGTAATACACTAATAACATTTAATTCAAAAGAAAAAGTCACCTATGTGGCACAGTATCAAAAGCTTTAGCAAAATCTAAGTATACTTCATCCACTGCTATGTCAGAATCTAAATTCTTACTCACCTCTTCATAAAAACCAGGCATGTTAACTGGTGACACACATTAGCGGTAATGGGCTAATCCTGTCGGTACCAAAGCCATTGGTCTTTTATGTGTGTACATCCATAATGAGCGTTTCCAATGCTGACCAATAGAAACTTTCGATAAGTTGCCATCTACCCCCTGTACTAAAGTATAGGGAGTCGTCTGTGATCGTTAGGTGTATGGCGGTCAGAAGCCATTTCCCCATACCTTACATAGGGAGAATGCTTGTGACTGTAGTCTCATCTTACAGATTCTGTCTGTCATCTTTGAAAGATTAGTACTGTGTGTACCCAGCTTAAGTTGGTCAGCCCCTCATTAATCCATGCCGACTATTACGTATAAGATCAGTTCTGGGGAATATAATCCAGAATATAATCCCGTAATAAAGCTTCCAGAATCTTCCAGCCACTAATGTTAGACTTCCTTGTGTTTAGTTACCTGTTAGATAATACTGGACAAAGCTTTCTTAAGTTCCAGGGTGTATTCCATCCAGTCCTGGGGCTTTATTGATACTAACTGTTCCTTTACCATAGCCTCTCTCAGCCAAAGTAAATATTCTTTTTTTTTTACCCTTCATATTGTTACAATTATTACATTATTGCTATAATGACTAGGATTCTCTATAGTGTATACAAAGGGTAAAAAAAACGGTTTAGCACATTAGTCTTTTTGGCATCCTCTATAACTAGCCTATTTAATGGTCCCACAATCTCAGTCCTCATCTTTTTACTATTGATATGCTTAAAAAACCTTTTGGGTTGCAGTGGCATGACTAGGAATCACTCAGCCCCCCAGCAAAACTATGATGGGGCCCCTATCTGAAAGGAAACTTTGTTGTTAAATATGGTGCTTATTTTGCCCAAACCAATCAGATGTTAGCTTTCAAAGGTTAAATAAGATCTGATTGGTTGGGGCAAAATTAGCACCATTTTTAACAATAAGAACTTTTATTGAAACCCCCTGTTGTGAAAAATACGAAGATGGGGCCCCTTGGATCCTGGGCCCTCCTGCAATTGCTCCCCTGGTAGTTACACACCTGTTGGCTTGGTCTTGCTTTGTTCAGCTATTCCTATTTAATTTTCTATTTTAGCTAGTTTAATTTCTTTCCTGTAATCCTTATTATAGCATTTATTTACTGTGCTTACTTTGTCATTAAATTATTAATGTTTAGTGAGTGCTTCTAATTGCCCCCACCCTCCCTTACTCACTGCCTCCTTGTAGTGTCAGCGACACTTATAAGTTCTGCACAAACTCACCATGGACCCTGCTCTGCTTACACATCTCCCTCCCCCTGCCTTCTTTTCTCATAATTGTTGCAGAAAGTGTGCTGGCAGGCAGTTAAAGATCCTAGTAAGAGGTCAGAGATGGGTCACATATTACAATCTCTGCTCCTGGAGTGACAGGTCTTTCCCTGTAAATGCTGTGATTAAAATGATGATTTCTCAGCAATCCAATAAAAGTAGTGGGATCTTGCTGTATCTAAAGGTATAATTTTTGAAAATTCAATTCAAAATAGAGTATAGATACCCTTTAAAAAGTTTTCTTTCTTTCTTTCCATTTCCCTTTTTACCTGAGCATTATTCCCTGCAGGAGTGAACCTAATTTTTTACACTTGTTCTGTAAAGATATAAATTTGCAATAGATTAATACCCCTTCAAAGGTAATCTACTTCCGTATCTTTATCTAAGAACATATCACCCCATTCTATGAGCAGGAGAGAATATTTTAATAGCATAAAAATTGCTTTCCTGAAGTTTTAAATGTTTTTGTCAACCCAGTGCACTTTTGTGTTTCGCAACCTTTATTAAATGACACTATATTATGATCACTATTACCTACGCTTCTCATAACCTTCACCTCCATAATGAGCTCAGGGTAATTAGTAGATCATACAAAGCATCCTTTCTAGAAGGAACTTCGACAATCTGTGAAAGAAAATGCTGATATAGCAAATTTAGGAAGTTGATTTGAGGTGCTGGCATCTGCATGTGGAGGTGAATTTCCACCTGCTCACTAGCATTTTGTGGCTTCTAACATACACCTTCAATTATTATTCCCACCTTCTTGCTTCCCATGCTCCACCCATTTTGTTTCACCCTTATCGTTTATACCCTAGGTATTTCATCTTTTAGATTTGGCTTCAATGCTTGTTTAACATACATACATACTCGCCCGCCTTTCTTATTTTCCTTATCATCTCTAAACAAGGAGTATTCTTCCAAATGTACTGCCCAGTCACGTGAATCATTCAGCCATGTTTCTGCTACATCGCTCACATCATATTTTTCTTTTAAAGCTATTAGCTTTACATCTTTAGTTTTTCCAGACAGACTCCTTGCATTTGTAAACATACATTTTAGATTATCATATAATTTATTTTTACACTTTGATGCACATGCCTTCCTTTCCTCAATGCTTCCCCTTCCCGCACCCCTATCTCTGTTATCTAATTATCTCCCTGATTGCTTACTCTTCTATATACCCCAGTGTAGTTCACTATACTCCCCATACCTAGTTTAAAATCCCCAAAGGTTTGCCCAGTTCTCTAAGAACCCATCTCCTTACACAAACCTCTGAGCAGTTCCTGAATAATACTAAGCTTCATTTGCTGTCCTCCTCTGCTTCTTCACCTAAGATTGGGATGGGCTAGCTGGGAAGAAGTGGTCCTAGTCTACTGACCCCCTTCTGACCTCCCTGACAACTAGGGACCCTTACACAATTACCTGCTTTCACCACACTATCTGACCCATTTTTACCCTCCATTTTACTGGCCCAATACCAGTACATGCACACACACACACACACACACACACCACCCCCAGGATTGCCATCCCTACAATGCTGAAAATGTTCTCTTGAATTCAAATTGATAACCCACTCACATCTGACAGAAACGGCTGCTCCATGCGGTCTCCATCATTATTTATTTCATTTTTGGTTATTTGGGTACCTTGTTATTTGTGCCCTAACTAGAGATTTCCCCTCCAGCAACTAAAAAAGAAATACTGTGTGAAGGTAACAAGCAAATCGATCACTTAAATAATTACAGTATTCCAATAAATAAATGAACTTTTCCCACTTCTTAATTCATACTAAAACAATAATAGCCCCTTCAAAATGATGGTTTATATATATACAGTGTTGGTAATATTTTTCTTTTTCTTTAGTTAAATGCCTTTGTTCGTAATGTGACATTTCCCTCTCCTTCTGGTGAGACCTTCTTCTTTAAAGACAGTGGAGATCCACCAGCTCGGTTTGATATTGTAAAGTGGTTCTTCTATGAAGACGGGTCTTTCGTGTGTAATAAGATCGGATATTTCAAAGAATCAAATGACGGGAATCGTTTTTATATTAGTTCAAATGCGGATTTGGGAAGTCCAGAAACCACAGAGGTAAATGTTTAAGAAATGCCGATTGCCAAACATGTTCTATGGTTTATTATTTCGGGAAATATTATCCAATATTTTAATATATATTTTTTATTTTTAATATATATTTTTAATATCCAATTATTTCCAATTGATAAATACGATAATATGAAGATATTATAATTTATTAAGATTACTAAAATGCTATCGGGAGATTTACTAGAGTATCATTAAATGATTTACAGCCAGATTCTGACATTTGTTTGTTAAAATTAGAGATGGACGAACTTCTTAAAGATTGGTTTATTTTCTAATTTTTGAACTTCAGTAAAAGTTCAAAAGTCAATGTGAAAAACAGTTCTAAAAGTTATGCTAAAATACAGTTAAAATAGTAATGGTAACTTACTGTTAATGGCTCTGGGACCTGGGAAATGGTCTGGGGAACACGTACATATCACCAAAACTTGTTTAAATACTAACTAACTAAATACAGGCTTCAGCATTGAATTTATATTTGAGGTTTACCGAAATCAATTGCCACATTCATGGGTTATCAAAAAATTTGAGGGTTAGCAAACGCCACATTCGAGGGTTATTGATAAATTTGAGGGATACCGAATGCTGCAATTGAGGGTTATGGCGGAATCCGAGTGTTGGTGAACGCAGCCTTTGAGGGTTACCAAATGCAGCATTCAAGGGTTATGGATGAATTTAAGGGGTTTGAAGTTTATCACCGTATTAGAGGGTAACAGAACACGTATTTGAGGTTATGGTCAAATTCAAGGGATATTGCCATATTCAGGTGTTACCGAATGCCGCACACTAAGAATGTCGAGGGTTTTCGATTCAAAAATTCGATAATACTGGAATTTTTTAATAATTATGGAAAATATGTCCGAGTTTGAAAAGCCCAAAAGTTCACAGTTCGAAGAGTTCTAAAAAGTCAGGGTATGTATGAACTCTTAAAATTCAGCTTGAACTCGGGTTTAAGTCCATCTCGAGTTCCAATGCATATTTAATAAAAATACTTTAAGCAATAGAAAGGAACTGTTTATTCAAACTTTAACAGGCATGTCCTGGTAATGTTAAAATGAAGTCCTTACTTTTTCAAGCTAAATCTGTCTGGTAAAGCAAAAAAATGGAAAGTCTTTAAAAGGGTTTGATGCCATTTTAGTAATTGATTAAATGCAATGTTATTGGAAACATCTCCCCCCCCCCAAAATATTTATTAAGAGCAACTTTTTGGCTTTGCTTATTATTATAATATCTGTTACTGCAATAAAATGCACCTTGATGTCACGATTGGTTTACACTAAAGACCATGTTAAAACGGAAAAACACAATGGGCCATATTTCTAAACGCGTGGTATCGCAATTTAGCGATCAATAATGTACGACAGTGGGGGGGGCGTGGCCTGGCGTGGAAGGGAATGGCAGCATAGTTGCAGAGCTCCTATCCATAAACCTGCCTAAACTCTAACTAACCGTGCTTTCAGAAAGCCATCAAAGTCATCAAAAAATACAGAAATGACAAACAGAAGAAACAAAAACCTGAATGGCAAAAGCAAGCAGCCGAAAAGTGGAAACTCACCGATTTCTACAAACCGGAGGGCGAGGCAAGGAGCAAGCAAGTTGGAGCCGCACAGGAACCCTTCCCGCCAGACTCCCCAAGCAGCCAAATAAGCTCTCACACTGCAAATAGCTCACCGGCACGAACAACAACTCCGGAGAGCACGAGAGAGACAGTGCTGGATAAAGTGGAGGCAGGGGCATCACTAAAGGTGAGAGACACCATGCGGGAATCCCGATCCAAAGAACGGGTGTGCACAGAGGATCATGAGAATCCAAGGCAATCAAAGGCTCCTGAGGACCTGGAAAACCAAACAAAAAAAAAGGTAAGAGATGACTATGCTTCCACATCACAAATCCTCACATACAAAAATACTCCACAAACAAACCCAAAGACTATCACAGGCCCAATATGGAGGCTATACAGATACAGGATGACAAAAGAATATAAAGGGGAAAGTACCCAACAACCCCAAATTATTTTATCTACCTGCCTAAAACAATTTCCAGATTCCAAAGAACAAATAAATGTCACCATTCTAAACGATATGTTTAACGCTCATAGCAGAGCTGTTAACAGATATAACAATGCTTTTTAAAGAATTCCATAGAGACACAGACGCTCTGGGAGAGAGAACCACACATACTGAGTCAAAAATGCAAGAATTTACTACTGTATTTAATACTTTAATAGACTCGCATCATGCAATGGATGATACCGTTAACAACCTACAACAAAAAATAACAGACCTTGAGAACAAGAGCAGGAGAAACAACTTTAAAATCAGAGGAATATCGGAAGACATTAAAAACTCCCAATTAAAAGAATGCTCATTCACTTTTCAAATCCATTTTACCAGATATGACCGACTTAGATCTAACGATAGACAGAATCCACAGATTACCAAAACTGCACCTGCTCATGCTCCCAGAGACTACATTTCTACCATATCCAAGAAAAGATCCTACAACAATCAAGAAACCTCAAACGTATAGCACCAGAATACCAGGAGAATTTTTGGCAGATCTATCACCAATAACAATAAACCAAAGAAAACAATTCAACGAAATAACCAATATCCTAAAAAAAAACCAATATACTATCACCGGATCGGGGAATAATCAAGGACAGAAACTAAATACCAACCCCATTACTGCTGCCATAGAGATAACTACAATACAAAAAGAACAAGCTGTGAACACAACAGCAGAGGTTAAATATTTCCTTTTGTTACAAGAACAATAACAATACACCATAACCAAACTGTGAAAATAACAGTCATGGAAAGATAACTCCTCACCACCGGTATAAGGACGACAACAAGAAATCATCATCAAAATTTAAAGACAACATGTTGTGGCTAAATACGTGGCTAAATATCCAGATGTAAAATGATAAAGAAGTAATTATGTAATATTGGATGTACTTTGCCTATTGAAGAGAGAGGGAAAAAGGGAGAGAGACCTCCCAAAATACAGTCTACAGTATAATTGCTGAGGATACAATATCATCAGCACTAGGGATGGCATAGAACTCGAACTCGAACCCGAGTTCGAGCCGAACTGTTCGAGTTCGAACGGACCCGGACTTCTCAAACGCGGACTTTCGATATTTCCCTGACTTTCGATGATTTATCGAATGTTCGAGCATCGAATCCGCGAGTAAAATGTACATGGTATATAGGCGCGAACATCGAATCTGCGAGTAAAGTCTCCATTACTGCCTATACGCGAGCATCGAATCTGCGAGTAAAATGTCCATGTTACCTCAAATGTTCGAACGCGAAAGCTCAAAAGTAGCGCGCGTGAGAGTAAAATCTATTTTACGAAAGTCCTGGATATTGGAACATGTTCCCCAGACCATTTCCCAGGTCCCACAGCCATTTACATTAAGTTACCATTAATATTTTATTTGTATTTGACTCAAACTTTTCAAACTATTTGCCTCCCATAGACTTTAATGGGTCCGTTTTCGAACTTCCGAACTTTTACAATAGTTTGAAAGTTCGAAAACGGACCGAACTTTTAATAGTTCGACCATCTCTAATCAGCACACAAGAAATATGGGAATTTTTTTTTTCTCCCATCTTATGTACTCTATGTACAACATTAATGTGTTGATATAAATATCTGAGAGTTGGGAGAGAGGAAGAAATATGGAAAGATTATGATTATATACTAAGGTGCAACTGTTGATAATACAAAAGTACAAATATAAACATGTTAAATGATTATAAATATTCTTAGTAACTGATAAGCAAGAAATACTTTTTTGGGGGGGATTTTTTTCCCCTCCTCTTATGCACTCTATATACAACATAAATGTATTAATATATACGGAAGATCTGAGAGTTGGAAGGGAGGAAAAAATATGGAAATATTATGATTATATTTGACGGGGGAAGAGGAGAGAAGGGATTTCTAAAAATTAAATATATTTATTAAGATAAAACTGTTGATAATACAAAAGCACAAAGATACTGAACATGCAAAATGAAAAATATTCTTAGTAACAGTGATTAGTGATGGCCCAGTTCGCGGATCCGAACCCGGATCTGCGGCGGATTTACCTCGTTTGTGAATGGCGGATATCGCGGATTTTCAGGTTTTCCGGCTTTCGAACTTTTCCGAATCGCGTTTTCGAAAATTTTCGAAATTACGGGGATTTCTCGTATTTTCGAAAATATGAGAAATCGCAGATTTCGTATTTTCGCAGAATCCTCGAATTTTCAAAGAATCCTCATATTTTCAGACTCGTATTTTCGAAGAATCCTCGTATTTTCGAAGAATCTTTCATTTTAATAGGTTTTAATGGGTCCGCTCGCGGATTTTCTAATTTTCTAATTTTTTCGGATTTTGCAAAGTTCGGACATCTCTAACAGTGATATACAAGAAATGTGCGTTTTCCCCCCCCCCTCTCTCACTTTAACAGGTCAAGTGAGAATGGTCACCCATGGGGATAATTCTTCTATACAACATTAGAACTAAGTGGGAAGAAACAACAGAAACCATGAGGAGAGAGAAAAAGGAAAGGGGAAACTAGCTCCAAGCCTACAAACCCCATGGAGGGTCATCTCACGAAACCCTATATTCATTAAGGTATATATAGTGATAAATAATGATGGATATATAGATGTACAAATCAAAGATACTGAACCCCTAAAACGATAACTCTACCTAGCTACTTGCAATAATATAAAACACCGGGGGGAGGAGAAGGGAGAATTGGGGAAGCAGAATAACAGCAGAAATATATAGAATAAAAATAGAGAAAACTTGTCAAGGTTAAAACTTTAGAAGAGAAAGAGAGAAAGAAGAAGGGAAAGGGATAAGTTGTTAAATAATACTGATGACTTGACCTGGAAATACTTTGTAAGGCAAGAACAGGTAAGCAATGTCTACCAAAGATGTGGTGAAACACTGTGCACAAGTTGCACAGTGGAGCACTATAATAATGTATATAGTTTTTATGTTTATGTTTTTTTGGCATTTGAAAAATGCAAGACCTAAAATATATGATACAAGGGAACAAGAACAATACAAGGATCTACTAAATAGTGCAAATCACAAGCTACAAAACACCTATATCTCCCCTGTATCTTTAAACAATATATGTCCATAAAATACAAAAACATTTATACACCCAAGACTTCACATAACAACAAAATTAATAAAATCAAACATCAGTAAACTTACAAACCTATAATGGCAGAGGACTAAATTCACCTTTCAAAAGACACTCAATATGGAAAGAAACATTGAACAACAAAACAGATATACTGTGCCTACAGGAAACGCATCTCAAACCAGACACACAAAAATTGATGAAACATCCAAAATATTCACATTATGCTTTTCACACCAAAAAGAGTAGAGGTGTACTTATAGCAATAAACAATAAAATAGCCTTCCAAATAGAAAAAACAATCAAAGACACTGGAGGGAGATATATTATACTACAATGCTACATAAACAACATAAGGTATTGCATAGCAAATATATATGCCCCAAACACCGGACAAAAAACTTCATACAAAAAATCATTAAAAAAATTAAAATGATACAAACTACAAATATCATAATCTGCGGCAACTTCAATAGTATTATAGACCCAACACTAGATTCGACAACTAAAATTAATACTATCATAAACTCAGAAGACCTTTATGACACTTGGCAGGCTTTACATCCATTAAACAAAACAAAAACTATACATACTACTCCAAAACACACAACACTTATTCAAGATTAGACACATTTATAGTAGACTAGCAAAATACCCGTGCTTCACAGCGGAGATGTATTCAAATGCCTCAGCCAGTCCCCGCACACACCCTGAAATTTTGGTAAAAATCGGTCCAGCCGTTAGTGTGCAGGAGTTCAAAATTCTATTCCCCCCCCCATTCACCCTCACCCTAAAAAAAATATATTTTGTTTTGAACTACGAAATTTTGGTGAAAATAACCCCACCACCCCTCCCTGTCTGCCCCCAATACCCCCCACTATTCCTCTCTGTCCACCCTCCAAACCCTTCCCCTTACACCTCAGCCAGTCCCTGCCACACCCTGAAATTTGGTAAAAATCTGTCCAGCCGTTAGTGTGGCAGTTTCAAAATTCTATTCCCCCCCCCCATTCACCCCCACCCTGAAATTTTTTTTTTTATTCAACTACGAAATTTTGGTGAAAATAAAAAACTACGGCAAGTTGGAGAATTAGTGATGAGTGAGTGAGTGAGTGAGTGAGTGAGGGCTTTGCCTTTTATTAGTGCCTGCGAAATTTAAGCCATCTGCCTCCACGGCAAGTTGGAGAATTAGTGATGAGTGAGTGAGTGACCGGATATATTATGGAATTTAGTAGCGCCAACATCTTCCCGTGGCGCTTTACTAATACATAGTAGACATTACTATACAGGGGTAACACATGTTATATACCGTAATTACATATTATGAACAAGGTATACAGAATATAAAGCACGCAGTGATCAGGGGTTTCTACCGTGAACAATAGGAGACAGGACTTGCCCAAGAGTACAGTCTGAGGAAATGGGGTGATGGGAGTCAATAAGCTAGTTGGAAATAAACAAAACAAGTTCCCTTTATGATTATGTTTTCTGGATATTTCACGTACACGTGTACGTACGACTGCAGATTTCAGACAAGAGGTCAGGTTGGGTCAGTGTATGGAACACATAGAGACAGGTAAGAGAATGCCTTCGGTAATCGGTTTATCCTTACGCAAAGGGCAAGTTGGAAATGAAAGGTTTTTCTCCTGGTAACCTGTTATCCACCACTGGGGGAGTCTTGATACAAAATTGCCCATCCATTAACCTGGCTGGGGGTCGGTGAGGTCAGTTTCCCCTTAAAGTCCTGGATGAGGTTAAAAGAGATTGGAAAGAACTGAAGGCAATAAAAACCACAGATGTTACTGACGGATGCCACCCAGCTACCCATTCATACCCACCCCCCCACACACACCCAACAAACACACACACCCACACCCCGGACACAAACACACGCCACCCCACATCCACACTCCACACACAGGCAGCACCACACACACACACACACCCCCACACCCCCACACCCCCCTCACACACACACACAGGTTATAACAAGTACTAGTAACATAGTATTGGGTCTGTATAAAGAACATACGTCCACTCGTCCAAACTGTATACTCCTACCCATAATGTCGTATAACCAGTTACATAAGTAAACATAATAGTCTTGGAGGTTGTATAAAGACATACGTCCATTCTAGGCCAACCTTACCCCGACATAATGTCGTTAACAGTTTAATAGTAAAATAGTATGGAGTTGTATAAAGAGCATACGTCTCTAGTTCAACCTTTAGACCCTAACCATAATGCTCTATGTATATAACCGTCTTACATAGTAAACATAGTAGTGGAGGTTGGATAAAGACATACGTCATCTAGTCCAACTTGATACCTACCCATAATGTCTGTATAAAACCGTACTTAGTAACATAGATATTGGCGGTTGGTATGAGTAAAGACATACTTCCATCTAGTCCGACATTGACCCCTACCCATAATGTAGATAACAGTACATAGTAACATAGTATTGGAGGTGTGATAAACACATCGTCTCCATCTAGTCCAACTTTATACCCCTACCCATAATGTCTGTCTAACCCGTAATAGTAACACGTATTGGAGGTTGGTCTAAAGACAGACGGCCACTCTGTCCAAACTTTATACCCTACCCATAAGGTCTGTCTAACAGTTACAGGTAAATAGTCTTGGAGGTTGTATAAAAGGGACGTACGTCCCAATCGTCCAACCTTTATACCCTACCATAATGTCTGTATAACCGTTACATAGATAACATTAGTATGGAGGTTGTAGAAAGACATACGTCCATCTTAGTCAACCTTATACCCTACCCATAATGTCTGTTATAACAGTTAATAGTAAATAGTTATTTGAGGTTGTATAAAGAACATACGTCCAGCTCGTCCAACCTTTAACCCTACCCTAATGTCTGTCTAACAGTTACATAGTAACATAGTATTGGATGGTTGTATAAAGAATAGGTCCATCTAGTCCAAACCTTTATACCCTACACATACGTTGTATAAAGTGCATGATAAAATTTGTTTTTTTTAGTATTGGCAGGGTAGAAAGACCTATACGCCATCTAGTCCAACTTTATACCCTAACCATAATGTCTGTAAACCGTTAACATAGTGACATAGTATTTGGAGGTTGTATAAAGACATACGTCATCTAGTCCAACCTTTATACCCTACACATATGTCTGTCGAACAGTAAATCAGTAACATAGTATGGATGGGTGTATAAAGGACATATATGTCCATCTAGTCCAACCTTTATACCCTACCCATAATGTCGTATAACAGTTACACTAGTAACATAGTATTGGAGGTTGTATAAAGACATACGGTCCATCTCGTCGACCTTTATACCCTACCACAAATGTCGGTATTAACCAGTTACATAGTACATAGATTGGAGGTTGTATAAAGAATACGTCCATCTAGTCCAAACTTTATACCCATCCATAAGCTGTCTAACAGTTACTAGTTTAACATCGTATGGAGGTTGTATAAAGGAACATACGTCCATCTAGTCAACCTTTATACCATACCCATAAGTCTGTTTTAACAGTTACATAGGAAATAGGTAGTGGAGGTTGAGAACGACATACGGCCATCCAGTCCAACCTTTATTACCCCTAACCCATAATGTTCGTAACAAGTGACCTAGTAACATAGTATTGGAGGTTGTATAAAAGAATACCTGCCATTCTAGTCAACCTTTTATTACCCTACCCATAAGGTTGTTTATTAACAGTTACATAAGTAAAATAGTATTGGAGGTTGTATAAAGACAGATAGTACATGTAGTCGACCTTTCTACACTACCCAGAATTGGCTGTTTTATTAAACAGTTACATTAGTAACAGGATTGGGTATTGGAGGTTGTATAAAGACATAGTCCATCTAGTCAAACCCTTTACCTTTTTACACTACCCATAAGTCCTGTCTTTTTCAACAGGTACCAGTAGTAAGTAAACGAATAGTATTATTGGAGGTTTGTAATTATAAAGACATACGGCATCATCTTAGTCCACCTTGATACCCTATCCATTAATGTCTGTCTTAAAAACAGTTACCATAGTTACATGAGGTAGTAGTAACTAGTTATTGGAGGTATTATAAAGACATACGTACAGTCCAGTTCCAAACCTTATAAACCCCCTACCCATAATGTCTGATAAGACCAATTACATAGTGTAACATAGTATTGGGAGGTTGTATAAAGACATACGTCAATCTAGTCCAACCTTTTATACCCTACCAAAGTCCTCTGTTATAAACAAACATCAGGTAGTAACTAGTCTTGAGGGTATTATAAAGACATAGTCCATCCAGTCTCCTCCAACAGTTCTACCCTACCCATAATTGTTGTATACAGTACAGAGAAATAGTATTGGATGGTGGTAAGACATACGCCAAATTAGTCCAACCGGGATACACTTACATAATTTGTCGGTCTAACAGTTACAGAGTAACCACAGTAACATGTTATTGGCAGGTTTGTCTGGTTTGTATATAAGACAACGTCCCATCTTGTCCAACCTTTTATACCCTACCTACGATGTCTGTTATTTAATACCGTTACATCGAACATAGTAGTCTGGAGGTGTACTATTAAGACCTACGGTCCATATCTAGTCCAACCTTTGATACCTTCCCATAAGTCTGTAAAAACGCGTGTACGCGTAACTAGGTATTGGATGTCGTAATAATAATTTAATTCTATAAAGACAACGGGTCCATGCTAGTTAACCTTTATACCCACCCATTGTTCTGTATGAAACAGTTAACATAGTAGTCAGGAAACATAGTTTGGAGGTTGGTATATAAAAGACATACTGTCATCCTAGTCCACCTTATACGACCTACCATGTCTGTTTGATAACAGGTACATAGTAACATTAGTATTGGAGGTTGTTTTATAAAGTCATAGTCCAATTTAGTCCCCCCGTATAGCCCTACAATAATGTCTGTAATAACAGTTACCAGAAGAAAACATCGAGTGGAGGTTGTATATAAAGCAACGACATCTAGTTCCAACCTTTATTTTACCCGACCCATGTTCTGTATAACAGTTTACATAGGTACAGAGTATTGGAGGGTTGTATTAAAGACATACATCCAGTCCAACCAGTCAACATTGTATACCCTACCCATAATGTTCTTGTGATAAAAGTATCATCGTAACATCGGATTGAGGTGTTATTAAGAAATGACCGCGTCCAGTCTAGGGACCCAAAACCATTTTTTTTATATTCCTAACCATAAGGTCGGTTTTTTATAAACAGTATACAGAGTAACATAGTTATTGGAAGGTTTGATATTAAAGACATAAATCCATCTAGGACCAACATATACCTAACCATAACGTCTGTGTTTGGGATAACCGTACATGGATGGTACCATAGTATTGGAGAGGTTCTAAAGACTGCGTCATCTAGTCCGACCTTATACCTACCCATAATGTTGTTCAAACAGTTACATTAGTTAGATTGAGGTTGTTGAAAGAAGACGCCAGCTAGTCCAACCTTTTATACCCTACATAATGCACTGTTATAACCGTTAATAGTAACATAGTATTGGAGGTTGTTTAAAGACTTACGTCCATCAGTCCGACCTTTATCCCCTTACCGATAAGGATTCTAACGTTACATAGGAGGCAAGTTGGAGAATTAGTGATGAGTGAGTAAGTGAGTAAGTGAGTGAGGGCTTTGCCTTTTCGAAACGAAAACTGCTTAACTTTTGTAAGTAAGGTGCAATGAATGAGCCTGCCAAATTTAAGCCGTCTGCCTCCACGGCAAGTTGGAGAATTAGTGATGAGTGAGTGAGTGAGTGAGGGCTTTGCCTTTTCGAAACGAAACCTGCTTAACTTTTGTAAGTAAGGTGCAATGAATGAGCCTGCCAAATTTAAGCCGTCTGCCTCCACGGCAAGTTGGAGAATTAGTGATGAGTGAGTGAGTGAGTGAGTGAGGGCTTTGCCTTTTCGAAACGAAACCTGCTTAACTTTTGTAAGTAAGGTGCAATGAATGAGCCTGCCAAATTTAAGCCGTCTGCCTCCACGGCAAGTTGGAGAATTAGTGATGAGTGAGTGAGTGAGTGAGGGCTTTGCCTTTTATTAGGTGGGCAACCTGGCCTTGTACGTTTGTGATATTAAAGGTTAGTGATAGCTACTGGATATGTATATTGTCCAGTCGGACTGGAGTATAGAGTTAATATGGCCTTTAGGATCCATCCTTTAAAATTAATTTTTGCAGCCCTTCCTCCATATATTTCCAATTTATTCGGTCAAAGGCTTTTTTGCATCAAGTGTTATTATTAAAGCTGTTAATTTGTGATTCTTTGACCAATTAATAATGTTAATAAATCTCGTGTTTTCATATGGTTGTCATTTGTATATAAAGCCTACTTGATCTGTCGATATTAGGTGTGGTAGGAATGATTGGAGTCGATAGGCTAATATTTTGGCATGTATTTTAATACCTACATTTAATAGTGATATGGGTCTTTGTTTGGTTTTAATATTGGGACTATCATTGCTGTAGCATCTCTTTAGGAAATCCATTTTGTTCCACTGGCGTGTTGAATATGTGTTGTAAATGTGGATAAGGATATGTTGAAAAGTTTTATAGTATTCTGTAGTTTATCCGTCACATCCAGGTGCTTTGTTTGAGGGTAGGTTAAAAATGGCTTTGAAAATTTCTGATTTTTGTATGGGTTTGTTAAGAGATTCTATTTGGGAGGATTTAAGTTTTGGTATGTTTAGTGTTTCTAGGAATTTGTCTATTGTTGTTTATTGGGATGTGATTTGTTTTATCTTTTTTAGATTATATACAGGGAGATTCAATAAAAGTTCTTATCATTTAAAATGGTGCTAATTTTTCCCCAACCAATCAGATCTTATTTAACATTTGAAAACTAACATCTGATTGGTTGGGGCAAAATTAGCACCATTTTTACCGATAAGAACTTGTGTTTCATAGTATTTTGCAAAGGAGTTTGCAATTTGTTGTGGGTTTGTTATTTTTTCTCCCTGTTATTTGTGATATAGGATATTTTGGATATTTATTTGTTTGTTTTTAAACTTGTTTGCTAGTGCCTTGCTGGTCTTTTAGGTTCTTGTGCGTAAAATGTTGCTTTGTTTTTCTAAGAAGTTTGTCAAATGTGGATAGATTTAGTTGGTGAAGTTGTGTTCTGGTTTGGTTGAGGTGGAGTATGTTTTTTGGTTAGGGTATATTTTGTGTTTATTTTCTAGTTCGGTGATTTGTTAAGGAGATTGATTCTCTGTCTTCTCTTTTCTTTTTTTGTATGATGTTATTGTGATAAATATTCCTTCATATACGCTTTGTGTGAGTTCCATACGTTAAATGGGGAGGTTTGATCATTTATTTATTTCAAAGTATTCCATGAGTTGTTTCAATTTGCTCTTTTGTTTTGGTGTTGGTAATAGATATGGATTTAATTCTCAAATTAGTTGTTGGGTGTGTGTTGTTTTCTTGTTTATTTGTAGCAGACAGGTGCATGGTCGAAATAGTTATATTTTGGATGTTTGTGTATTATGTTTTGTAGTAGCCATTTATCTATACTAATAAAAGGCAAAGCCCTCTCACTCACTCACCACTCATCACTAATTCTCCAACTTGCCGTGGAGGCAGACGGCTTAAATTTGGCAGGCTCATTCATTGCACTTACTTACAAAAGTTAAGCAGGTTTCGTTTCGAAAAGGCAAAGCCCTCACTCACTTCACTCATCACTCATCACTAATTCTCCAACTTGCCGTGGAGGCAGACGGCTTAAATTTGGCAGGCTCATTATTGCACCTTACTTACAAAAGTTAAGCAGGTTGTTTCGAAATTCCACCTGAAACGCCCTCATCACTCACTCACTCATCACTAATTCTCAACTTGCCGTGGAGGCAGACGGCTTAATTTCGCAGGCACTAATAAAAGGCAAAGCCCTCACTCACTCACTCACTCACTCACTCATCACTAATTTCCAACTTGCCGTGGGGCAGACGGCTTAAATTTCGCCGGCACTAATAAAAGGCAAAGCCCCCATCACTCACTCATCATCACTAATTCTCCAACTTGCCATGGAGGCAGACGGCTTAAATTTGCAGGCTCATTCATTGCACCTAACTTACAAAAGTTAAGCAGGTTTCGTTTCGAAATTCCACCTGTAAAGGTGAGTATCTGACATTGCACAGAACTTATGGTTACCTAGCTTACAAGCTATACAAATCTATATGGTTGGTCTGATTTCAACCAAATTTTGTATGCACTATACTCCTTTACCAGTAAAAGGTTAACAAAATATTTTTTGTAAGGGTGGGGGTGAATGGGGGGGGAATAGATTTTGAACTCCTGCACACTAACAGCTGGACCGATTTTTACCAAAAAGGAAGCAAACCCTCACACGTGTGTGTGCAGGGACTGGCGTGAGGTGTAAGCGGAAGGGTTTGGAGGGGGGGACAGAGAGGAATAATGGGGGGTATTGGGGGCGGACGGGGAGGGGTGGTGGGGGGTTATTTTCACCAAAATTTCGTAGTTGTAAAAAAAAAAATATTTTTTAGGGGGGGGGTGAATGGGGGGAATAGAATTCTGAAACTCGCACACTAACGGTGGACTGATTTTTACCAAAATTTCAGGGTGTGTGCGGGGACTGGCTGAGGTGTAAAGGGAAGGGTTTGGAGGGTGGACAGAGAGGATAGTGGGGGGTATTGGGGGGGACGGGGAGGTGGTGGGGGTTATTTTCACCAAAATTTCGTAGTTGATAAAAAAAAAAATTTCAGGGTGGGGGTGAATGGGGGGGGGGGAATAGAATTGAACTCCTGCACACTAACGGCTGGACAGATTTTTACCAAAATTTCAGGGTGTGTGCAGGGATGGCTGAGGTGTAAGGGGAAGGGTTTGAGGGTGGACAGAGAGGAATAGTGGGGGGTATTGGGGGCAGACAGGGAGGTGTGGGGGGTTATTTTCACCAAAATTCTCAGTTCAAACAAAATATATTTTTTTTAGGGTGAGGGTAATGGGGGGGGGAATAGAATTTTGAACTCCTGCACAAAACGGCTGGACCGATTTTTACCAAAATTTCAGGGTGTGTGCGGGGACTGGCTGAGGCATTGAATACATTCCGCGCTGTGAAGCACGGGATTTTGCTAGTCTACTATAAATGTGTCTAATCTTGATAAGTGTTGTGGTTTTGGAGTAGTGTATGTGTATAGTTTTTGTTTTGTTTAATGGATGTAAAGCTGCCAAGTGTCATAAAGGTCTTCTGAGTTTATGATGTATTAATTTTAGTTGTCGAATCTAGTGTTGGGTCTATAATACATTGAAGTTGCGCAGTTATGATATTTTGTAGTTTGTATCATTTAATTTTTAATGATTTTTGTATGAAGTTTTTGTCCGGTGTTGGGGCATATATTTTGCTATGCAATACCTTATGTTGTTATGTAGCATTGTAGTATAATATATCTCCCTCAGGTCTTTGATGTGTTTTTCTATTTGGAAGGCTATTTTTTGTTTATTGCTATAAGTACACCTCTACTCTTTTTGTGGTGTGAAAAGCATAATTTGAATATTTGGATGTTTTATCAATTTTGTGTGTCTGGTTTGAGATGCGTTTCCTGTAGGCACAGTATATCTGGTTTGTTGGTCCATTATTGCCCTTGATATTTAACCTAATGATAGAACCCTTAGCTGAAAACATATATATAAACCCAAATATAAAGGGAATTAAAATAGGCAACCAAACACATAAAATAAGTCTTTACGCGAATGCCCTTTATATTTGGGTTTTATATATGTTTCAGCTAAGGGTTCTATCATTAGGTTAAAATCAAGGGCAATAATGGGCAACCTGGCCTTGTACGTTTGTGATATTAAAGGTTAGTGATAGCTACTGGATATGTATATTGTCCAGTCGGACTGGAGTATAGAGTTAATATGGCCTTTAGGATCCATCCTTTAAAATTAATTTTTGCAGCCCTTCCTCCATATATTTCCAATTTATTCGGTCAAAGGCTTTTTTGCATCAAGTGTTATTATTAAAGCTGTTAATTTGTGATTCTTTGACCAATTAATAATGTTAATAAATCTCGTGTTTTCATATGGTTGTCATTTGTATATAAAGCCTACTTGATCTGTCGATATTAGGTGTGGTAGGAATGATTGGAGTCGATAGGCTAATATTTTGGCATGTATTTTAATACCTACATTTAATAGTGATATGGGTCTTTGTTTGGTTTTAATATTGGGACTATCATTGCTGTAGCATCTCTTTAGGAAATCCATTTTGTTCCACTGGCGTGTTGAATATGTGTTGTAAATGTGGATAAGGATATGTTGAAAAGTTTTATAGTATTCTGTAGTTTATCCGTCACATCCAGGTGCTTTGTTTGAGGGTAGGTTAAAAATGGCTTTGAAAATTTCTGATTTTTGTATGGGTTTGTTAAGAGATTCTATTTGGGAGGATTTAAGTTTTGGTATGTTTAGTGTTTCTAGGAATTTGTCTATTGTTGTTTATTGGGATGTGATTTGTTTTATCTTTTTTAGATATATACAAGGGAGATCAATAAAAGTTCTTATCATTTAAAATGGTGCTAATTTTTCCCCAACCAATCAGATCTTATTTAACATTTGAAAACTAACATCTGATTGGTTGGGGCAAAATTAGCACCATTTTTACCGATAAGAACTTGTGTTTCATAGTATTTTGCAAAGGAGTTTGCAATTTGTTGTGGGTTTGTTATTTTTTCTCCCTGTTATTTGTGATATAGGATATTTTGGATATTTATTTGTTTGTTTTTAAACTTGTTTGCTAGTGCCTTGCTGGTCTTTTAGGTTCTTGTGCGTAAAATGTTGCTTTGTTTTTCTAAGAAGTTTGTCAAATGTGATAGATTTAGTTGGTGAAGTTGTGTTCTGGTTTGGTTGAGGTGGAGTATGTTTTTTGGTTAGGGTATATTTTGTGTTTATTTTCTAGTTCGGTGATTTGTTAAGGAGATTGATTCTCTGTCTTCTCTTTTCTTTTTTTGTATGATGTTATTGTGATAAATATTCCTCTCATATACGCTTTGTGTGAGTTCCATACGTTAAATGGGGAGGTTTGATCATTTATTTATTTCAAAGTATTCCATGAGTTGTTTCAATTTGCTCTTTTGTTTTGGTGTTGGTAATAGATATGGATTTAATTCTCAAATTAGTTGTTGGGTGTGTGTTGTTTTCTTGTTTATTTGTAGCAGACAGGTGCATGGTCGAAATAGTTATATTTTGGATGTTTGTGTATTATGTTTTGTAGTAGCCATTTATCTATACTAATAAAAGGCAAAGCCCTCTCACTCACTCACCACTCATCACTAATTCTCCAACTTGCCGTGGAGGCAGACGGCTTAAATTTGGCAGGCTCATTCATTGCACTTACTTACAAAAGTTAAGCAGGTTTCGTTTCGAAAAGGCAAAGCCCTCACTCACTTCACTCATCACTCATCACTAATTCTCCAACTTGCCGTGGAGGCAGACGGCTTAAATTTGGCAGGCTCATTATTGCACCTTACTTACAAAAGTTAAGCAGGTTGTTTCGAAATTCCACCTGAAACGCCCTCATCACTCACTCACTCATCACTAATTCTCAACTTGCCGTGGAGGCAGACGGCTTAATTTCGCAGGCACTAATAAAAGGCAAAGCCCTCACTCACTCACTCACTCACTCACTCATCACTAATTTCCAACTTGCCGTGGGGCAGACGGCTTAAATTTCGCCGGCACTAATAAAAGGCAAAGCCCCCATCACTCACTCATCATCACTAATTCTCCAACTTGCCATGGAGGCAGACGGCTTAAATTTGCAGGCTCATTCATTGCACCTAACTTACAAAAGTTAAGCAGGTTTCGTTTCGAAATTCCACCTGTAAAGGTGAGTATCTGACATTGCACAGAACTTATGGTTACCTAGCTTACAAGCTATACAAATCTATATGGTTGGTCTGATTTCAACCAAATTTTGTATGCTATACTCCTTTACCAGTAAAAGGTTAACAAAATATTTTTTGTAAGGGTGGGGGTGAATGGGGGGGGAATAGATTTTGAACTCCTGCACACTAACAGCTGGACCGATTTTTACCAAAAAGGAAGCAAACCCTCACACGTGTGTGTGCAGGGACTGGCGTGAGGTGTAAGCGGAAGGGTTTGGAGGGGGGGACAGAGAGGAATAATGGGGGGTATTGGGGGCGGACGGGGAGGGGTGGTGGGGGGTTATTTTCACCAAAATTTCGTAGTTGTAAAAAAAAAAATATTTTTTAGGGGGGGGGTGAATGGGGGGAATAGAATTCTGAAACTCGCACACTAACGGTGGACTGATTTTTACCAAAATTTCAGGGTGTGTGCGGGGACTGGCTGAGGTGTAAAGGGAAGGGTTTGGAGGGTGGACAGAGAGGATAGTGGGGGGTATTGGGGGGGACGGGGAGGTGGTGGGGGTTATTTTCACCAAAATTTCGTAGTTGATAAAAAAAAAAATTTCAGGGTGGGGGTGAATGGGGGGGGGGGAATAGAATTGAACTCCTGCACACTAACGGCTGGACAGATTTTTACCAAAATTTCAGGGTGTGTGCAGGGATGGCTGAGGTGTAAGGGGAAGGGTTTGAGGGTGGACAGAGAGGAATAGTGGGGGGTATTGGGGGCAGACAGGGAGGTGTGGGGGGTTATTTTCACCAAAATTCTCAGTTCAAACAAAATATATTTTTTTTAGGGTGAGGGTAATGGGGGGGGGAATAGAATTTTGAACTCCTGCACAAAACGGCTGGACCGATTTTTACCAAAATTTCAGGGTGTGTGCGGGGACTGGCTGAGGCATTGAATACATTCCGCGCTGTGAAGCACGGGATTTTGCTAGTCTACTATAAATGTGTCTAATCTTGATAAGTGTTGTGGTTTTGGAGTAGTGTATGTGTATAGTTTTTGTTTTGTTTAATGGATGTAAAGCTGCCAAGTGTCATAAAGGTCTTCTGAGTTTATGATGTATTAATTTTAGTTGTCGAATCTAGTGTTGGGTCTATAATACATTGAAGTTGCGCAGTATGATATTTGTAGTTTGTATCATTTAATTTTAATGATTTTTGTATGAAGTTTTTGTCCGGTTTGGGGCATATATATTTGCTATGCAATACCTTATGTTGTTATGTAGCATTGTAGTATAATATATCTCCCTCAGGTCTTTGATGTGTTTTTCTATTTGGAAGGCTATTTTTTGTTTATTGCTATAAGTAACCTCTACTCTTTTTGTGGTGTGAAAAGCATAATGTGAATATTTGGATGTTTTATCAATTTTGTGTGTCTGGTTTGAGATGCGTTTCTGTAGGCACAGTATATCTGGTTTGTTGGTTACATAGTAACATTGTATTGGAGTGTATAATAAAGACTACGTCCACTAGTCCAACCTTTATACCCTAACCATAATGTCTGTTATAACAGTTACATAGTAACTAGTATTGGAGGTTGTATAAAGACATACGTCCATCTAGTTCAACCTTTATACCTACCCATAATGTCTGTATAACAGTTACATAGTAACATAGTATTGGAGTGTTGTATAAAGACATACGTCCATTAGTCCAACCTTTATATCCTACCATAAGTCGTATAACAGTTACATAGTAACATAGTATGGAGGTTGTATAAAGACATACCCATCTAGTCCAACCTTATACCCTACCCATAATGTCTGTATAACAGTTACATAGTAACATGTATTGGAGGTTGTATAAAGACATACGTCCATCTAGTCCAACCTTTATACCCTACCCATAATGTCTGTATACAGTTACATAGTAACATAGATTGGAGGTTGTATAAAGACATACATCCATCTAGTCCAACCTTTATACCCTACCCATAATGCTGTATAACAGTTACATAGTAACATAGTATTGGAGGTTGTATAAAGACATATTCCTCTAGTCCAAACCTTTATACCCTACCCATAATGTCTGTTAAACAGTTACATAGTAAATAGTATTGGAGGTTGTATAAAGACATACGTCATCTAGTCCAACCTTTATACCCTACCACATATGTCTGTATAACACATAGTAACATAGTTGGAGGTTGTTAAAGACATACGTCCATCTAGTCAACTTTATACCCTACCCATAATGTCTGTATAACACGTTACATAGTAACATAGTATTGGAGGTTGTATAAAGACATACATCCATCTAGTCCAACCTTTATCCCTACCCATAAGTCTGTATAACAGTTACATGTAACATAGTATTGGAGGTTGTATAAAGACATACATCCATCTAGTCCAACCTTTATACCCACCATAAAGCCTGTCTCTAACAGTTACATAGTAAAATAGTATTGGAGATTGTCCATCATTTTTGGAGATCGTCCATCTAGTCCATCATTTTTAGCCTTCTCATGAACCCTACCTTTTATCCAAAGGGAGTGGGGAAACCAGTCTCAAGGGGAATCGGAAGATATTAAGAATATGCTCTAGATAAAATAAAATAAGCTCTAGTGTTGCAATGGTACAGAGAAACCTTGCTCAGTTCTAGTTAAACTTATTTTAGCCCAGCAGCATTGTCCTCTGTGATCTATTCACTGATTCTGCATATTTAGACATGGGACCAAATGATTATTTGTTTGAACTGATAATTTAAAACAGGTGGCATTTGTTTGCAGCAAGCCTATTGATAACGATACAACATGACATAAGTGATAACCCCTTACAGTGTAATATAAGTATATTAAGTCGAGTGTTTTATATCCCAAAATGGTGGTAAGTAAGTTATCTGCCCTTTTCTTTGTTTTAAACCTAGCAGTTAAGGTTGATAGGGGGAAAGAAAAAGTAAATTCTGGTGGTGGAGATACCCTTTAACCCCCAAAAAAGGGAATGTTCAGTATTAAACAATTGTCAGCTACCTGGGACTGCTGCATCACAACCAACGATTGACAGCTGTTCACCTGCTGCTCCTTCTGCACATGCTCAAGATATAAAAAGCTCCTTGGCCAGAGTGAGGAGGCCGATACATTGCCAGAAAGAAATTAAACTTAGCATAAATATCTGGTTACAATGAATGTAATAATTGAAAAAATAGCAATTAGCGTTGGGCAGAAGGTGAATATGACCTTTAATTAAAAAGTTAACCCACAAAACATAATACAATACAAACCTCATACACTGAAATAATAATGCAATTACTGATAATTAGCAAAAATCCTTTCCTAACAAAAGGTAATTTTAAAAATAAAAAAAAAAATGCTCAAACTTAACATTAATGTCAGTAGATCCTTGTATTAGAAGTAATTCCTAAAGGAGAATAATGTAATTAAAAATTAAAGGGGAAGTGGTCTCCATACAAGTACCTACTATTTAAAAGAGCTCACTTCTAACTTTAAATGTATCCAGGATCATGTTTTTTTAGCAGCAATCCATCTAACTACAGCAGTAAGTCAGGGTGGTGCTTTTCTGTTTACACGTGAACTGTGACATCACAAACACCATTGTTCTGCCCCTCCCTGGAGTTTTGAGCATGCCCTGTTGTATCAAACTATTGTGAAAGAGGGAGATACCACATCATCAGCTGCATCATAATGGTTAGCATTTACAAATGAAAAATATAGCTGATAAGGTCTTCTTGGGGATTCATTAGACTTCTTATTAGACTTTATTCTCCTTTAAAGAGTATATACTCAGGGCCTCCTAAAACCTAGATTTTGTTTTGCTAAAAGTGGTAATTATGCTCCCAGACAAGAAGAAATACTTACAACCTCCACGATCCTTCTCCACAGCTGTGCTACATTCCTTTTCCATTCACGAGCAGCAGCACTGGAGGCTTGTCTGGTAATGGCCGTCAGTCATTGGCCATGACTGACTGCCTTACCAGGAAGTAGCAGAGAGCATACAACATATAACTTAAAATATAACTTAACAGTAGAATGCGCGTACTCCAGTTGATCAGGATGGATGATGCAGTAAGTGTTTATCTGTTTTATGACTCTTTTAGATCAGCTATGGCACTGCAGATCCCCTTTTCAATGACAGAATCCAGTTTCCCTCATTCTACCGGACTGTTCCCAATGAATTTCTAGAAGCTGATGCCATGTGCAGATCCTGAAGCACTTTGGCTGGAGATGGGTTGGATAGTCGTACCCAAAGATGAAAGTGGAGAGAGGGCCCATGTAAAGATAAAACATGGGGTAGAAGTTATGTTGGCTGTGTTGCCTTTACTTATTTCTTGAAAGATATTGATCAGTTGACATAGTATTGGGCTGGAGAACCATTGAGAGAAGATTTATGAGACGGGCGCTAATGTGATTGTTCTCGTTTGAACTCCAAGCATATTGAAGGTTTACCTATAATACTTAATAAGTTTGAAATAGAGAAGAAAAATGGGTCACGTCGCTTTTTTCTCTAGTATTAACAATGTCGGAATTAAAACATTTAACTACCTTTTAAATGGTACCATATCATTATCTGTCCAGGGAGGGGTGATCCCTGCATTCAAACAATTCTTTTACAGACTGACTCCAACCAGCAACTCAAATGATGTCTTTGCTGAATACATAGGGAGTGGTTATATGGATGTTCTTTCTCTAGACCAGTGAATAATAGGGGAGATGTACAGGGAACGAGACGTGGGATAAGAAGGTTTTAACAACCTTTGGTACTTTTGAATTGACAATGTCCTATCAGGTTTACACTGCAGTCTACGCACTGGCTCATGCCCTACATAATGTACACTGCACAGGGACTGGCCAATCTCCTGGATCCAAGTTGGATAATAAAATTTAAGCCATGGCAGGTAGGTAAATTCTACCATTATAACTGTTGTTACAATAACCTTTGGTATAGAAGTAGATCAGATTCTTTTACATTTCATATATCAAGTAGAGAGACAGGTTGGAATCCTGAAGTCTCCTTGCGTTGACTGGGTCAGGCTGCATTCAGGCCGTAGGAATGAGTGACAAGTTATTCAGCTATGAGAATAAAATGTTTGTAATCTATATTGGCTTGCTGGGCTGGACACGATGATGGGTCTAGGGCATTATGAACCTAAAACGCTGCATTGGGTTTGTGACTGTCTTGTGTAAAGTTGGAGAAAAATATTTAATACATACAAGACTTTATATTCCGCTACAACCCATAGTCAATTTTTGTTTGATCAATCCAACAGATAGTTTATCTGTCCTTTGTAGTAGTCCTATAATGCTTTCATATAATGCAAACTAGCACTAACTACAACGTATTGAAAAAGGGTAGTGGTTTACTACACATCTGTAAGTTTAATACAGCAGTTGAGAAGATACTGAAACCTTTGTTACGGATCATATTTGGACTATTATATATAAAACTGATCTATAAGTAGTAACCAGCAGAAAACAGATTTGTGAAACTAACACGCTTGGTTTTAATGTGAGTCAATAAGAATTTAGATTCGGCATAGCAGTTGGATGTGTTATACTTTTGCTGAAGCTTTTGATACCGTGCCACATACGTAGGAGACTATGTAGAAACTAGGACTTTTGGCCTTGAAAAACACATTTCTACATGGATAGAGAATTGTTGATAGATTAAGTACAGAGAGTTGTTGTCAATGGAGCTTTCACTATGTGGACTAAGTTCTAAGTGTCAGTGGGGTGGCCTCAGGGTGGGTATTGATAGCAAGTCTTTGCTGATGACACAAAACTATGCAGAGCATTGGAAACTTCAAACGATGTGCCAATTGCTGATGTAGATCGAGATTATCAAAAAGTGGAAGATGAGATTAATTTTGATAAATGCATTTGGGTGTGCAATCCCATAAATGACTAAGCAAGTCTCTGTTTGGAAAATATTTTGGTATAAAAGGCTTTGTAGCAAACAGTGTCAGACAGCAACAGCTAGAGCTAGCAAGATACTATCTTTTATAAGAGGGGTATAGGTCCAACAGGGGGGTATTTACACTGGAGAAATGCCACTTGCAGGTATTTTATACTTAACAAAGATATTAATGGGGTGCAATAAACTTTATGGTGAATTATTCACCAATTGATAATTTCAGGGGACACATGGGCATCTTTTAAAATTAGAAGAAAATAAGTTTCATCTTCAGGATAGAAAATGTTTCTTTACATTGAGATGGTAAAAAAATGTGTACAACTGTCTAGCAGATGTGGTAAGGACAAGTCCATTAGCTATAAGAGTGGGCTGGATAAAAGGATCCTTTCCAATTGCCATTTGGAGTCAGGAAGGAACCCACCCCCTTCCATCTAATAAGAATTATTATATTATCACTGATTTGTATCTATGTAATACACTAAAAAATATAAAAAGTTCCCGGGCGCACTGTTTTTCAAAGGAAACCAAAACGTTTTTTATTTCAAGGTTTCAACACCACTCAAGACGTCTTGATCAGGACAGAATGAAGTGTATGTAATACACTAATAACATTTAATTCAAAGAAAAGTCAACTATGTGGCACAGTATCAAAAGCTTTAGCAAAAATCTAAGTATACATTCATTCACTGCTATGTCAAATCTAAATTCTTACTCACCTCTTCATAAAATCAGGCATGTTAACTGGTGACACACATTAGCGGTAATGGCTAATCTGTCGGTACCAAAGCATTGGTCTTTTATGTGTGTACATCCATAATGAGCGTTTCCAATGCTGACCAATAGAAACTTTCGATAAGTTGCCATCTACCCCCTGTACTAAAGTATAGGGAGTCGTCGTTGATCGTTAGGTGTATGGCGTCAGAAGCCATTTCCCTATACTTTACATAGGGAGATGCTTGTGACTGTAGTCTCATCTTACAGATTCTGTCTGTCATCTTTGAAAGATTAGTACTAGTGTACCCAGCTTAAGTTGGTCAGCCCCTCATTAATCCATGCCGACTATTACGTATAAGATCAGTTCGGGGAATAATCCAGAATATATCCCGTAAGAAAGCTTCCAGAATCTTCCAGCCACTAATGTTAGACTTCCTTGTGTTTAGTTATGTTAGATAAACTGGACAAAGCTTCTCAAGTTCCAGGGTGTATTCCATCCAGTCCTGGGGCTTTATTGATACTAACTGTTTCTTTACCATAGCCTCTCTCAGCCAAAGGAAATATTCTTTTTTTTTACCCTTCATATTGTTACAATTATTACATTATTGCTATAATGACTAGGATTCTCTATAGTGATACAAAGGGTAAAAAAAACGGTTTAGCACATTAGTCTTTTTGGCATCCTCTAAACTAGCCTATTTATGGTCCCACAATCTCAGTCCCATCTTTTTACTATTGAATGCTTAAAAAACCTTTTGGGTTGCGTGGCATGACTAGGAATCAATCAGCCCCCCAGCAAAACTATGATCTGTTTTCGAAAGGAGACTTAGGGTATCATAAAGTCCTTGTCGTTTAAATATGGTGCATTTTGCCAAACCAATCAGATGTTAGCTTTCAAAGGTAATAAGATCTGATTGGTTGGGGCAAAATTAGCACCATTTTAACAATAAGAACTTTTATTGAAACCCCCTGTTGTGAAAATAAAGATGGGGCCCCTTGGATCCTGGGCCCTCCTGCAATTGCTCCCTCGGTAGTTACACACCTGTTGGCTTGGTCTTGCTTGTTCAGCTATTCCTATTTAATTTCTATTTTAGCTAGTTTAATTTCTTTCCTGTAATCCTTATTACAGCATTTATAATTCATTTAGGACTGTTCTGTTCCTTCTGATTTAAAGGGTCACTATACTCACTCAAACAACTTTACATTTTGTGAAACTACAATTTGAGAGAAATAAATGGCGTACTCATATATTTATCTGTGCTTACTGTGTCATTAAATATTAATGTTAGTGAGTGCTTCTAATTGCTCCCACCCTCCCTTACTCACTGCCTCCTTGTAGTGTCAGCGACACTTATAGTTCTGACAAACTCCACCATGGACCCTGCTCTGCTTACACATCTCCCTCCCCCTCCCCTGCCTTCTTTTCTCATAATTGTTGCAGAAAGTGTGCTGGCAGGCAGTTAAAGATCCTAGAAAGGTGCAGAGATGGGTCCATATTACAATCTCTGCTCCTGGAGTGACAGGTCTTTCCCTGTAAATGCTGTGATTAAAATGATGATTTCTCAGCAATCCAATAAAAGTAGTGGGATCTTGCTGTATCTAAAGGTATAATTTTTGAAAATTCAATTCAAAATAGAGTATAGATACCCTTTAAAAAGTTTTCTTTCTTTCTTTCCATTTCCTTTTTACCTGAGCATTATTCCCTGCAGGAGTGAACCTAATTTTTTACACTTGTTCTGTAAAGATATAAATTTGCAATAGATTAATACCCCTTCAAAGGAATCTACTTCCGTATCTTTATCTAAGAACATATCACCCCATTCTATGAGCAGGAGAGAATATTTAATAGCATAAAAATTGCTTTCTGAAGTTTAAATGTTTTTGTAACCCAGTGCACTTTTGTGTTTCGCAACCTTTATTAATGACACTATATTATGATCACTATTACCTACGCTTCTCATAACCTTCACTCCATAATGAGCTCAGGGTAATTAGTAGTCATACAAAGCATCCTTTCTAGAAGGAACTTCGACAATCTGTGAAAGAAAATGCTGATATAGCAAATTTAGGAAGTTGATTTGAGGTGCTGGCATCTGCATGTGGAGGTGAATTTCCACCTGCTCACAGCATTTTGTGGCTTCAACATACACCTTCAATTATTATTCCCACCTTCTTGCTTCCCATGCTCACCCCATTTTGTTTCACCCTTATCGTTTATACCCTAGCTATTTCATCTTTTAGATTTGGCTTCAATGCTTGTTTAACATACATACATACTCGCCCCGCCTTTCTTATTTTCTTATCATCTCTAAACAAGGAGTATTCTTCCAAATGTACTGCCCAGTCACGTGAATCATTCAGCCATGTTTCTGCTACATCGCTCACATCATATTTTCTTTTAAAGCTATAGCTTTACATCTTTAGTTTTTCCAGACAGACTCCTTGCATTTGTAAACATACATTTTAGATTATCATATAATTTATTTTTACACTTTGATGCACATGCCTTCCTTTCCTCAATGCTTCCCCTTCCCGCACCCCTATCTCTGTTATCTAATTATCTCCCTGATTGCTTAATCTTCTATATACCCAGTGTAGTTCACTATACTCCCATACCTAGTTTAAAATCCCAAAGGTTTGCCAGTTCTCTAAGAACCCATCTCCTTACCACAAACCTCTGAGCAGTTCCTGAATAATACTAAGCTTCTTTGCTGTCCTCCTCTGCTTCTTCACCTAAGATTGGGATGGGCTAGTGGGAAGAAGGTCCTAGTCTACTGACCCCCTTCTGACCTCCCTGACAACTAGGACCCTTACACAATTACCTGCTTTCACCACACTATCTGACCCATTTTTACCCTCCATTTTACTGGCCCAATACCAGTACATGCACACACACACACACACCACACACCACCCCAGGATTGCCATCCCCAATGCTGAAAATGTTCTCTTGAATTCAAATTGATACCCACTCACATCTGACAGAAACGGCTGCTCCATGCGGGTCTCCATCATTATTTTTTCATTTTTGGTTATTTGGGTACTTGTTATTTGTGCCCTAACTAGAGATTTCCCCTCCAGCAACTAAAAAGAAATACTGTGTGAAGGTAACAAGCAAATCGATCACTTAAATAATTACAGTATTCCAATAATAAATGAACTTTTCCCACTTCTTAATTCATACTAAAACAATAATAGCCCCTTCAAAATGATGGTTTATATATATACAGTGTTGGTAATATTTTTCTTTTTCTTTAGTTAAATGCCTTTGTTCGTAATGTGACATTTCCCTCTCCTTCTGGTGAGACCTTCTTCTTAAAGACAGTGGAGATCCACCAGCTCGGTTTGATATTGTAAGTGGTTCTTCTATGAAGACGGGTCTTTCGTGTGTAATAAGATCGGAATTTCAAAGAATCAAATGACGGGAATCGTTTTTATATTGTTCAAATGCGGATTTGGAAGTCCAGAAACCACAGAGGTAATGTTTAAGAAATGCCGATTGCCAAACATGTCTATGGTTTATTATTTCGGGAAATATTATCCAATATTTTAATATATATTTTTTTATTTTTATATATATTTTTAATATCACTTATTTCCAATTGATAAATACGATAATATGAAGATATTATAATTTATTAAGATTACTAAATGCTATCGGGAGATTTACTAGAGTATCATAAATGATTACAGCCAGATTTGACATTGTTTGTTAAAATTAGAGATGGACGAACTTCTTAAAGATTGGTTTATTTTCTAATTTTGAACTCAGTAAAAGTTCAAAAGTCAATGTGAAACAGTTCTAAAAGTTATGCTAAAATACAGTTAAAATAGAATGGTAACTTACTGTTAATGGCTCTGGGACCTGGGAAATGGTCTGGGGAACACGTACATATCACCAAAACTTGTTAAATACTAACTAACTAAATACAGGCTTCAGCATTGTTATATTTGAGGTTTACCGAAATCATTGCCACATTCATGGGTTATCAAAAAATTTGAGGGTTAGCAAACGCCACATTCGAGGGTTATTGATAAATTTGAGGGTACCGAATGCTGCAATTGGGGTTATGGCAGAATGAGTGTTGGTGAACGCAGCTTTGAGGGTTACCAAATGCAGCATTCAAGGGTTATGGATGAATTTAAGGGGTTTGAAGTTTAACCGTATTAGAGGGTAACAGACACCGTATTTGAGGTTATGGTCAATTCAAGGGATATTGCCATATTCAGGGTTACCGAATGCCGACACTAAGAAGTCGAGGGTTTTCGATTCAAAATTCGATAATACTGGAATTTTTTAAATATATGGAATATGTCGAGTTTGAAAAGCCCAAAAGTTCACAGTTCGAAGAGTTCTAAAAGTCAGGGTATGTATGAACTCTTAAAATTCAGCTTGAACTCGGGTTTAAGTCCATCTCGAGTTCCAATGCATATTTAATAAAAATAACTTTAAGCAATAGAAAGGAACTGTTTATTCAAACTTTAACAGGCATGTCCTGGTAATGTTAAAATGAAGTCCTTACTTTTTCAAGCTAAATCTGTCTGGTAAAGCAAAAAAAATGGAAAGTCTTTAAAAGGGTTTGATGCCATTTTAGTAATTGATTAAATGCAATGTTATTGGAAAACATCCCCCCCCCAAAATATTTATTAGAGCAACTTTTTGGCTTTGATTATTATAAATATCTGTTACTGCAATAAAATGCACCTTGATGTCACGATTGGTTTACACTAAAGACCATGTTAAAACGGAAAAACACAATGGGCCATATTTCTAAACGCGTGGTATCGCAATTTAGCGATCAATAAGTACGACAGTGGGGGGGGCGTGGCCTGGCGTGGAAGGGAATGGCAGCATAGTTGCAGAGCTCCTATCCATAAACCTGCCTAAAATCTAACTAACCGTGCTTTCAGAAAGCCATCAAAGTCATCAAAAAATACAGAAATGACAACAGAAGAAACAAAAACCTGAATGGCAAAAGCAAGCAGGCGAAAAGTGGAAACTCACCGATTTCTACAAACCGGAGGGCGAGGCAAGGAGCAAGCAAGTTGGAGCCGCACAGGAACCCTTCCCGCCAGACTCCCCAAGCAGCCAATAAGCTCTCACACTGCAAATAGCTCACCGGCACGAACAACAACTCCGGAGAGCACGAGAGAGACAGTGCTGGATAAAGTGGAGGCAGGGGCATCACTAAAGGTGAGAGACACCATGCGGGAATCCGATCCAAAGAACGGGTGTGCACAGAGGATCATGAGAATCCAAGGCAATCAAAGGCTCCTGAGGACCTGGAAAACCAAACAAAAAAAAAAGAGTAGAGATGACTATGCTTCCACATCACAAATCCTCACATACAAAAATACTCCACAAACAAACCCAAAGACTATCACAGGCCCAATATGGAGGCTATACAGATACAGGATGACAAAAGAATAAAGGGGAAAGTACCCAACAACCCCAAATTATTTATCTACCTGCCTAAAACAATTTCCAGATTCCAAAGAACAAATAAATGTCACCATTCTAAACGATATGTTTAACGCTCATAGCAGAGCTGTTAACAGATATAACAATGCTTTTTAAAGAATTCCATAGAGACACAGACGCTCTGGGAGAGAAACCACACATACTGAGTCAAAAATGCAAGAATTTACTACTGTATTAATACTTAATAGACTCGCATCATGCAAGGATGATACCGTTAACAACTACAACAAAAATAACAGACCTTGAGAACAGGAGCAGGAGAAACAACTTTAAAATCAGAGGAATATCGGAAGACATTAAAAACTCCCAATTAAAAGAATGCTCATTCACTTTTCAAATCCATTTACCAGATATGACCGACTTAGATCTAACGATAGAGAGAATCCACAGATTACCAAAACTGCACCTGCTCATGCTCCCAAGAGAACTCTACATTTCTACCATATCCAAGAAAAGATCCTACAACAATCAAGAAACCTCAAACTATAGCACCAGAATACCGGAGAATTTTTGGCAGATCTATCACCAATAACATAAACCAAAGAAAACAATTCAACGAAATAACCAATATCCTAAAAAAAACCAATATACTATCACCGGATCGGGGAATAATCAAGGAAGAAACTAAATACCAACCCCATTACTGCTGCCATAGAGATAACTACATACAAAAAGAACAAGCTGTAACACAACAGCAGAGGTTAAATATTTCCTTTTGTTACAAGAACAATAACAATACACCATAACCAAACTGTGAAAAAACAGTCATGGAAAGATAACTCCTCACCACCGGTATAAGGAGACAACAAAGAAATCATCATCAAAATTTAAGACAACATGTTGTGGCTAAATAGTGGCTAAATATCCAGATGTAAAATAGATAAAGAAGTAATTATGTAATATTGGATGTACTTTGCCTATTGAAGAGAGAGGGAAAAAGGGAGAGAGACCTCCCAAAATACAGTCTACAGTATAATTGCTGAGGATACAATATCATCAGCCATAGGGATGGCATAGAACTCGAACTCGAACCCGAGTTCGAGCCGAACTGTTCGAGTTCGAACGGACCCGGACTTCTCAAACGCGGACTTTCGATATTTCCCTGACTTTCGATGATTTATCGAATGTTCGAGCATCGAATCGCGAGTAAATGTACATGGTATATAGGCGCGAACATCGAATCTGCGAGTAAAGTCTCCATTACTGCCTATACGCGAGCATCGAATCTGCGAGTAAAATGTCCATGTTACCTCAAATGTTCGAACGCGAAAGCTCAAAGTAGAGCGCGTGAGAGTAAAATCTATTTTACGAAAGTCCTGGATATTGGAACATGTTCCAGACCATTTCCCAGGTCCCACAGCCATTTACATTAAGTTACCTTATATTTTATTTGTATTTGACTCAACTTTTCAAACTATTTGCCTCCCATAGACTTTAATGGGTCCGTTTTCGAACTTCCGAACTTTTACAATAGTTTGAAAGTTCGAAAACGGACCGAACTTTTAATAGTTCGACCATCTCTAATCAGCACACAAGAAATATGGGAATTTTTTTTTCCCATCTTATGTACTCTATGACAACATTAATGTGTTGATATAATATCTGAGAGTTGGGAGAGAGAAGAAATATGGAAAGATTATGATTATATACTAAGGTGCAACTGTTGATAATACAAAAGTACAAAATATAACATGTAAAATGATTATAAATATTCTTAGTAACTGATAAGCAAGAATACTTTTTTGGGGGGGATTTTTTTCCCTCCTCTTATGCACTCTATATACAACATAAATGTATTAATATATACGGAAGATCTGAGAGTTGGAAGGAGGAAAAAATATGGAATATTATGATTATATTTGAGGGGGAAGAGGAGAGAAGGGATTTCTAAAAATTAAATATATTATTAAGATAAAACTGTTGATAATACAAAAGCACAAAGATACTGAACATGCAAAATGAAAAATATTCTTAGTAACAGTGATTAGTGATGGCCCAGTTCGCGGATCCGAACCGGATCTGCGGCGGATTACCTCGTTTGTGAATGGCGGATATCGCGGATTTCAGGTTTCCGGCTTTCGAACTTTTCCGAATCGCGTTTTCGAAAATTTCGAAATTACGGGGATTTCTCGTATTTTCGAAAATATGAGAATACGCAGATTTCGTATTTTCGCAGAATCCTCGAATTTTCAAAGAATCCTCATATTTCAGACTCGTATTTTCGAAGAATCCTCGTATTTTCGAAGAATCTTTCATTTTAATAGGTTTTAATGGGTCCGCTCGCGGATTTTCTAATTTCTTAATTTTTTCGGATTTTGCAAAGTTCGGACATCTCTAACAGTGATATACAAGAAATGTGCGTTTCCCCCCCCCTCTCTCACTTAACAGGTCAAGTGAGAATGGTCACCCATGGGGATAATTCTTCTATACAACATTAGAACTAAGTGGGAAGAAGAAGAAACAACAGAACCATGAGGAGAGAGAAAAAGGAAAGGGGAAACTAGCTCCAAGCCTACAAACCCCATGGAGGGTCATCTCACGAAACCCTATATTCATTAAGGTATATATAGTGATAAATAATGATGGATATATAGATGTACAAATCAAAGATACTGAACCCCTAAAACGATAACTCTACCTAGCTACTTGCAATAATATAAAACACGGGGGGAGGAGAAGGGAGAATTGGGGGGAGCAGAATAACAGCAGAAAAATATAGAATAAAAATAGAGAAAACTTGTCAAGGTTAAAACTTTAGAAGAAAGGAGAAAGAAGAAGGGAAAGGGATAAGTGTTAAATAATACTGATGACTTGACCTGGAAATACTTTGTAAGGCAAGAAACAGGTAAGCAATGTCTACCAAAGATGTGGTGAAACACGTTGCACAAGTTGCACAGTGGAGCACTATAATAATGTATATAGTTTTTTAGTTTATGTTTTTTTGGCATTTGAAAAATGCAAGACCTAAATATATGATACAAGGGAACAAGAACAATACAAGGATCTACTAAATAGTGCAAATCACAAGCTACAAAACACCTATATCTCCCCTGTATCTTTAAACAATATATGTCCCATAAAATACAAAAACATTTATACACCCAAGACTTCCACATAACAACAAAATTATAAAATCAAACATCAGTAAACTTACAAACCATAAGGCAGAGGACTAAATTCACCTTCAAAAGACACACATATGGAAAGAAACATTGAACAACAAAACAGATATACTGTGCCTACAGGAAACGCATCTCAAACCAGACACACAAAATTGATGAAACATCCAAAATATTCACATTATGCTTTTCACACCAAAAAGAGTAGAGGTGTACTTATAGCAATAAACAATAAAATAGCCTTCCAATAGAAAAAACAATCAAAGACCTGGAGGGAGATATATTATACTACAATGCTACATAAACAACATAAGGTATTGCATAGCAATATATATGCCCAAACACCGGACAAAAACTTCATACAAAAAATCATTAAAAAATTAAAATGATACAAACTACAATATCATAATCTGCGGCAATTCAATAGTATTATAGACCCAACACACAGATTCGACAACTAAAATTAATACTATCATAAACTCAAAGACCTTTATGACACTTGGCAGGCTTTACATCCATTAAACAAAACAAAAACTAAACATACTACTCCAAAAACAACAACACTTATCAAGATTGAACACATTTATAGTAGACTAGCAAAATACCCGTGTTCACAGCGGAGATGTTTTCAAATGCCTCAGCCAGTCCCCGCACACACCACTGAAATTTGGTAAAAATCGGTCCAGCCGTTAGTGTGCAGGAGTTCAAAATTCTATTCCCCCCCCCCATTCACCCTCACCCTAAAAAAAATATATTTTGTTTGAACTACGAAATTTTGGTGAAATAACCCAACAACCCTCCCTGTCTGCCCCCAATACCCCCCACTATTCCTCTCTGTCCCCCCTCCAAACCCTTCCCCTTACACCTCAGCCAGTCCCTGCACACACCCTGAAATTTTGGTAAAAATCTGTCCAGCCGTTAGTGTGCAGGAGTTCAAAATTCTATTCCCCCCCCCCATTCACCCCCACCCTGAAATTTTTTTTTATTCAACTACGAAATTTGGTGAAAATAACCCCCACCACCCCTCCCCGTCCCCCAATACCCCACTATTCCTCTCTGTCCACCCTCCAAACCCTTCCTTTACACCTCAGCCAGTCCCCGCACACACCCTGAAATTTTGGTAAAAATCAGTCCAGCCGTTAGTGTGCAGGAGTTCAGAATTCTATTCCCCCCATTCACCCCCACCCTAAAAAAATATTTTTTTTTTTATTCAACTACGAAATTTTGGTGAAAATAACCCCCACCACCCCTCCCCGTCCGCCCCCAATACCCCCCATTATTCCTCTCTGTCCACCCTCCAAACCCTTCCGCTTACACCTCAGCCAGTCCCTGCACACACCGTGAGGGCTTTGCCTTTTTGGTAAAAATCGGTCCAGCTGTTAGTGTGCAGGAGTTCAAAATTCTATTCCCCCCCCATTCACCCCCACCCTTACAAAAAATATTTTGTTAACCTTTTACTGGTAAAGGAGTATATGCATACAAAATTTGGTTGAAATCAGACCAACCATATAGATTTGTATAGCTTGTAAGCTAGGTAACCATAAGTCTGTGCAATGTCAGATACTCACCGTTACAGGTGGAATTTCGAAACGAAACCTGCTTAACTTTTGTAAGTTAGGTGCAATGAATGAGCCTGCCAAATTTAAGCCGTCTGCCTCCATGGCAAGTTGGAGAATTAGTGATGAGTGAGTGAGTGAGTGAGGGCTTTGCCTTTATTAGTGCCTGCGAAATTTAAGCCTTGCTCCACGGCAAGTTGGAGAATTAGTGATGAGTGAGTGAGTGAGTGAGGGCTTTGCCTTTTATTAGTGCCTGCGAAATTTAAGCCGTCTGCCTCCACGGCAAGTTGGAGAATTAGTGATGAGTGAGTGAGTGAGTGAGGGCGTTTCAGGTGGAATTTCGAAACGAAACCTGCTTAACTTTTGTAAGTAAGGTGCAATGAATGAGCCTGCCAAATTTAAGCCGTCTGCCTCCACGGCAAGTTGGAGAATTAGTGATGAGTGATTGAGTGAGTGAGTGGTGAGGGCTTTGCCTTTTCGAAAGAAACCTGCTTAACTTTTGTAAGTAAGGTGCAATGAATGAGCTGCCAAATTTAAGCCGTCTGCTCCACGGCAAGTTGGAGAATTAGTGATGAGGTGAGTGAAGTGAGGGCTTTGCCTTTTATTAGTATAGATAAATGGTACTACAAAACATAATAACACAAACATCCAAAATATAACTATTTCAGACCATGCACCTGTGCTGCTACAAATAAAACAAGAAAACAACACACCCCAACAACTAATTTGGAGATTAAATCCATATCTATTAACCACACACAAAACAAAGAGCAAATTGAAAACAACTCATGGAATACTTTGAAATAAATAACTATGATCAAACCTCCCCATTTAACGTATGGAACTCACACAAAGCGTATATGAGAGGAATATTTATCACAATAACATCATATCAAAAAAAGAAAAGAGAAGAACAGAGAATCAATCTCCTTAACAAAATCACCGAACTAGAAAATAAACACAAATATAACCCTAACCAAAAACATACGATCACCTCAACCAAACCCGAACACAACTTCACAACTAAATCTATACACATTTGACAAACTTCTTAGAAAACAAAAGCAACATTTTACGCACAAGAACCTAAAAGACCAGCAAGGCACTAGCAAACAGTTTAAAAACAAACAAATAAAATCCAAAATATCCATATCACAAATAACAGGGGAGAAAAAATAACAAACCCACAACAAATTGCAAACTCCTTTGCAAAATACTATGAAACACAAGTTCTTATCGGTAAAAATGGTGCTAATTTTGCCCCCCAAATCAGATGTTAGTTTTCAAATGTTAAATAAGATCTGATTGGTTGGGGAAAATTAGCACCTTTTAAATGATAAGAACTTTTTATGAATCTCCCTGTATATAATCTAAAAAAAGATAAAAACAAACACATCCAAATAAACACGAAATAGACAATTCCTAGAACACAACTAAACATACCAAAACTTAAATCCCCAAATAGAATCTCTTAACAAACCCATACAAAAATCAGAAATTTTCAAGCCATTTTTAACCTACCCTCAAACAAAGCACCTGGAGTGACGGATAAACTACAGAATACTATAAAACGTTTCAACATATCCTTATACCACATTTACACACTATTCACAACGCAGTGGAACAAAATGGATTTCCTAAAGAGATGCTACAAGCAATGATAGTCCCATATTAAAACCAAACAAAGACCCATATCCACTATTAAATGTAGGTATTAAAATATGCCAAAATATTAGCCTATCGACTCCAATCATTTCCTACCCGACCTAATATCGACAGATCAAGTAGGCTTTATATACAAATGACAACATATGAAAAACGAGATTTATTAACATTATTAATTGGTCAAAGAATCACAATATAACAGCTTTAAATAACACTTGATGCAGAAAAAGCCTTTGACCGAATAAATTGGAAATATATGGAGGAAGGGCTGCAAAAATTGAATTTTAAAGGATGGATCCTAAAGGCCATATAACTCTATACTCCAGTCCGACTGGACAAATAACATATCCAGTATGCTATCACTAACCTTTAATATCACAAACGGTACAAGGCCAGGTTGCCCATTATTGCCCTTGATATTTAACCTAATGATAGAACCCTTAGCTGAAAACATATATATAAACCCAAATATAAAGGGAATTAAAATAGGCAACCAAACACATAAAATAAGTCTTTACGCGAATGGTATTATAATAGCAATAATGGAACCTATTACATCCTTAATCCACCTACCAAAACACCCATAAATATTCTATTACTTTAAAATGAATAGTTCCAAATCCAACAAAACTACAAATCAACACATCAATAGCTCTACAAACATTTTTAAAAGCCATATATGATTACATACGGGCTGAAGAAAATATAGAATATCTAGGGATAAAACAAAATACTAATATAGATAAACTATACCATATCAATTTCGAAAATCTTCTAGACAAACTAATTTCTGATTTCCAACTCTGGAACACAAAGTATCTATCATGGCTAAACAAAATAGCCATTGTCAAAATGTTCATGATACCCCAACTACTAAATTTGGGACCCTACCAATTCTCATACCCAACGAATTCTTCAACAAAATCGACAACCTAATCTCAACTTTCATTTGGAATAATAAAAAACCAAGAATAAATTGGCAAACCCTCATTAAAACTAGACAAGCAGGGGGAGTGGCACTCCCAAAAATGAAAGACTACAACAAAGCTTCCATTCTGGGCACAGATAGAATTACACTCCCTAAATATACCACTTCCTAGTATACTATGGGAGGTCAAACACCAAAAAGATCTGGTTTAAAATAGAATATTTTATTAACAACCTTTTTAAAACCAAAACCAAAATTAACCTCATACTAGCATTACTAAACATTGGACTAAACGTTTACCCGGATAACCAGAAATGCATTATTTACCACATATATACCATTATGAAGACTCTTATAATAAAATATTGGTTGACAAATAAAACACCAAATTTAAAGGAGCTACAAAACATCTTAACCAACAGTACGTTATATGAAAAAACATTTGCTTGCTCATAGGGATTGTTTGTTAAGTTCTACAGAAATTGGGAATACTGGTATACGGATGAAAGATCCATGTAAAATATATACCATATCAAAATGGAGAAATATTCGAGAGAAAACCAATATATGTGATAACAAGTGCTTTTACTTACCCCTAAAAAATTATCTTTTCTCACAAGATATTGTAAAAGAATATTATATTTGTTGTATTATGTATATTATGTAATTTTTTTTTAATATACTGTACATTCAAAATCAATAAAATATATGTTATAAAAAAATAATGTAGGACAGTGGCCGTAAATGTACGCCCGAGGTTGTACATTTACACTGAACATTCGTTAATTAACAAACATTCGGTCGTAGAATACCATGCGGTAGTAAACTCCATGATTAGACGTAGAAACGTAAATCCATGATCGTGTTATCGTAGATTTACAATCAATATCATTGATTTACAATCGTTATCATTAATTTATGATAATTATCATTAATTAACAATCATTAAATCGATCATTAAAGGTGCAGTATCGGTAAAAAGCGATACCGCACCTTTAGAAATATGGCCCAACGTTTTATGCTCTTACATCCATAGGTATAGATGCACAATATATGCCATACACAAGGAAAACGAGGAGCACAGCCAGACACTCCATATCTTAGACAAGCTCCAGCAACAGGCTCAAAGCGGGGTTTACCAAAAGGATTATACTAAAGAAAAATACTACACGTATAAATCTTACCTTGGTTTATACTCGAGTCAAGCCCTTCTCCTACCTTGTCTGGCGGCTGCTCACTCCGTTATCCTCGGCTCTGCTGGATAATGTCACTACTTGGGGCCTCTCACTTCCCAGAGACGAGTAGTGATGTCATCCAGAAGCGCAGACTATGCGGAGTGAGCAGCTGCTGGACAAGGTAGGAAAAGGCAACAAAAAAAAGGCATAATTTTTTAGGTAAAATTAGGTACCTCGGTTTATACTCTGGTCGGTTTATAATCGAGTGTAAAGGTAATACACATTGGAAGCCATTTACTTATAACCTACCCCTGTAGTGGTTTTTTATGGTAGGAACTGTAAGATTATAGCCTTATAATCTTACAGTTCCAGGAGGAGAAGGAAAGCAGAAGCCACAAAGGGGTAGGTTATAATAAATAATGCACCCCGAACTGTAAATTATAAGGATATTAGAAGTCACCTTGGAGTTCTGTGCCCTATAAAAGGTACTCGGCCTGCGGCCTCGTGCTTTTATATGGTCACGGAACTCCTCGGTCACTTCTAATATCCTTATAATTTACAGTTGGGGGTGCATTATCCACTATATAATTACCATGGTCAGCTCCAACATCGCCTGTAAAATAAAAATGTAATCAGATTTGCCTACCACTTAACATAGTCACTTAGAATCAGTTAAGAAAACCCTACACAAAGTTATGATTCACTGTGACAAAGATGGTGGGAAAACAACCCTTCGAAAGATCACTAATAGAGGACTTATTCACATGTAATGGTGATAATACAAATGTCAGTACAATGCATAAACTAAAACAAAATACTAAAATACCAAATAAAGAGCAGCCTTCTATATATGCAAACTAAATGATATATTAAATACTCCTCAATCTGAACAACCAATTACACAGACTATTACCACTCAGCTAGAAAATATACAAAGTAACATTAACATCAGAGGAATAAAAGAAGACATCAAAAATAAACATTTGGAAAATGATGAGGAACAATTATTTAGAAATTTGATACCAGACTTTGCAGCTGATAATATAAGGGATAGGGAGGAGTTCCCTGTCCATATAGAGGTAGGAGGTCGCAGTTCTTTTATACAGGGCAGGAAACTACGAGTTGACTTTATAAACCTTCTATTACACTGTAAGGGGCATATTATTTCTTATAATATATAAGTTAAAAAAAAATATTTGCTGGCTAGTCCCTTTGCTAAATCCCTAACCAGCAGTTATCATTTCACTAAATAACTAAACTAAATACAAGGTAACCACCCTGTCAGCCCTGTAATAAAATAGATTAAAGGAACACTAAAAATAGGGCGCGTGGTCGGGACAGAGCTGCTTGCAGTGGAGCGGCGGTAAGGTAAGTTCCAGGTCCCCCGAGCGTAATATTATTCACAGGGAAGTGGGAATAAGCGTTCTCACCTCCCTGTGAATAATACAAACGAATGGCAAATAGTTATTTTTCTGGCTTTAAGGGAGTTTAGTGTCCCTTTAATGTATACATACCAGACTTTAACTTCTTAAAGGACATCCTCCTGGCAGCCTTTCCTCTTCAATTTTCCAGCTCCCCTTTCATTTCTCCTTCCCCTTTTTACCAGCACCTTCCCTGCAATAAAAAAGATTGATAAAACACACAGACTTTCACTTGTCAGAAAATCCTTCTCTCAGCCGTTAATTTAAAATCCTTCCCTCACCCAGTAACTGTCAGCTGTGCGGGTGAATTTAAGCAGAGCGTGCAGAGGAAGTTGTCAGTACACTAGTGGAAGAAGGGCAGAAAATGAATAGGGAGCAGCAGTGGTATATGTTCTTAGAAAAATCACTCAACTACGTAGTAGAGTGAATTTATAAGGATATATTCCACTGTTGCTCCCATTGAAAAGCGGGACATTTATATATTATGCAATGAATATTTATCAACTACCCAAAACTAAATATACTACTTAACAGGCAGTCTTCTAAGACTTACTTACAAGAAAACAATTTAATGAAAGAAATAAACTCCCTTAATGGACATACAATGTACTCGCAAATAGCTCCCTCCAACCAACAGTAACTGTTTTCACTATCAGGAAGGAGTAAACAGTAGATACCCTTAGCCTTTATAGGCCTTAGGGTCTAAAATAATACAGTACTTCACACGTAATGTGGAAATGTACACTGATAAGATACAGTAACACAATAATAGTATACATAAGTACAGTTTAATAGACATGGCCAATCCCATGTAGTTAACCCATCATTTGCCACTTCTAGAATGTCCCCTTGACCCCACACCCTCAGCCCCATCTGGATAATACAATTCCATTCATGGTTTCTACAGACAGAGCCATAAGCACTCAGATCGTAACTTACAATATGACAGATATTGCTTTCTCCATGAATCCAGGCCCTCTGGCTCCTGCTTTCATATAATATGGTTTTCCATAATTTCCCATAACGTCATTAATACGGTTTCATTTGTAACCAATTCCCTTTTAAAGGATCCCTCTAGCAATCCCTATCAAATGCTGTGTGAAGATAACAAGCAAATGGATCACTTAAGTAACTATCCCAATAAATAGACTTTTCCAACTTCTTAATTCATACTACAACAATAATAGCCCCTTCATAATTATGGTTAGCTACTAAGTTACCAAATACCGTATACTTCATAATATATGCGTGTGATGGTACTTCTCAACTATCAATGTGAAGGGACTAAAAAGTCAATTCAATAGATGCCGTATGTGGAGGGAAGCTCTCATACTTGAAATGGACATGTTATGTGTTCAAGATACTCACTTCAGCACACATCCCCACATGAATTGTTTGCACAGGAGATTCCCATGTATATTTAATGCAACCTTTAAGAAGAAGAAATGGGGGATTATGATAGCAGTTAAAAATACATTAGTATTTTCCTCAGTGGCGTAACTAGAAATCACTGGGTCCCCCAGCAAAACTATGATGGGGCCCTTTCCCTGCTTCATCTATAGTGGTTTTCTGGGAGGAGGCTATATCTGTCATAGGAAAAATAAGAACCCCCTTGTGGTTGCAGGGTCTGCGCCCCTGATTTTGTTGAACTGAAAGCATTATATACCCTGCTGCAAGATTTACTATTACAAAATGTGTTATTGATGGTTTCGTAGTGGAGAATTGTACCGTGTTAGCCGTTGATGAAAGCAAAATTTTAGTAAGCCAATAAAATATGTTATTTTACATCCAAGATGTCTTTATTAATGGTTGGTATTACACATTTAATATTTACGCACCAATAAAAATGGAAAATGAAAATGATTAAAAACGCCTAACACACCAAAAATGTAATCCCAGATACTACTAACAGTAAAAGACAACTCAATAAATTAACTAATAAATAACTATTATAAGAAGAATCGTTTGATGCTTGGCAAAGTTTATATCCCTTAGAGAGAAATTACTTTACCCATTCAAGAAAAGATTTACAAGTCAGATATAAATGGCTATTACAAGGAATATATAAAGCTGAAATTGGTGATATTCTATGGTCGGACTATGCTCCTATAACTAGGACTATCATAGAAAAATACAACCCAACATTCCATTAAAGCATATCCAACAATATTTTACAATTAAAGGGCATCTATAGTGAAAAAAACACATTGCCCCTTTGCAAAGTTAAATTCATGTTCTCTGTGCTGCCTTAATCCTATCTCTGTCAGTGACTCTGTTTAACCATGGTGTCAGATCTGTGTGCAGCACTACCCCCTTCCCCCTCCCCTCTGTTACCTCCTCCATGTCTCAACTCCGGCTAACCGACAAGCTTATCATGTGCAGTAGGAGTTAAAAGTTCAACATCCTGAAAAACACTCCCACGCACAGTGGCCAATAGAAAGCAAGCTGTCCTGGAGACACGGAAGAAGAAGGAGAACAGTACAGTTTACGATCTCTTACTTTGTGACCCATTATCAATCAGTGAAAGCTATTAAGAAGGGGGGTCAAGTGCAGCCTTATATCTACCATCAAAGCTACCTCTCTCCCCCTGCTAATGCTCTTATCTCTATGTTTATTACAGAGCAGGGAGGGGGGGGGGAGAATCACGTCACAGGGATTTGATTGACAGTTCAAGTAGGAGTAGAGGAATGCAATCACATATTCTTCTAACTGGTGTATCTCAGGACAGAGAGGGAATCTGAAAAAAGTGAAGACACTCTGGGGGATGTGGGGAATTATAGAACACATGGAAAGAAAGAAAAAAAAAGTTCATTTTCCCACTATAGATGCCCTTTAATGTTAATAATGAAGTTATTTATTCCACAATTTTGAATGCTCATAAGGCTTATATATATATATAAGAGGAATATTGATACAAATAGCAGCAAAATAAAAAGGTGACTGTATTCAACAAAGAGAAAAAGTAGACAATCATATTACTGAAACATTAAATAAAACCACATATAATAGGGACTTAGTCCAAAAACTAAAACATCTTAAACTACAATTACATAATTTTAATGTACAGAATCAAAACATTTTTCTACTCACAAGGTAATATAATATTGCCACATCCTACCTAGCGAAAACATTAAAAACTAGATCTTTATAAGCTTAAAACCAAAATACAATGGGGAAGATACAATATGGCCCTTTTCCGTGGGGAAAAAATGTCGGGTTAACGTGGGTTTTAGACGGAATTTAGAGCACAGCACCATTTCCAAATGTTTTCGGAAATAGCGCTGTGCTAACCATCCAAAACCCCGTTACGTTTTGTGTAACCCACCCCAAACTAAGTCCATTTGTAAAAAAAGCTGCAGAACTCTACTTACAATCCTTCGTTCCCCCAGCATTCTGTATTGCCGGCAGCTGTGTTTGTGATTGGCTGCCTCTTAGCAAATCAGAGAGGCGACTGCCGGTCAGGCCCCCTGTTTGCAGTTCAGGCAAGCAGAGGGCTGAAATCAGATCGAAGGATTGTAAGTAGAGTTTTGCACCCTTTTTTAACAAACAAACCTTGGGGGTGGGCTACGGTCCTATACAATCATCATTTGAAATCCCTGCCTGGGGTCCCAGAGTATACCTTCAGCACATATACCCCGATCTATCACCATTGTCTTCACCTATAGACAAGCCCCCGATCTTCAGGAGACTTGTCACGCCTTGCTAAACACGGTTACCCCCAGGACTTAGGACGCAAGCTGAAAACCAGGACACCAATGGAGCAATCACAGGAACTGGAAGACAAAGAAAAGGACAAGAATACAAGAATAACAATGCGAAGAACAATGAGAAGAACAATGAACAAGACTAAGCTGCAGGAACTAGAACTTGGCTACTAGAACCAATAGCAGGGAACACTATCTTGGCTAAACCAAAACTATAACTGGCAATGAGGCACAAATGGAATCTGGCTTGTGCCTGCCAGCACATTTTCTGCAACAATTAAGAGTTTCAGCACAAAAAACAAGGCAGGGGGAGGGAGGGGGAGATGTGTAAGCAGTCTCCATGTTGAGGCAGTGTAGAACTTACAGTATAAGTTTTGCAGGCACTACAAGAAAACAGTGAGTAAGGGGGGTTGGGGCAATTAGGAGCACTTACTAAACATTAATAATTTAATAACAAAGCAAGCACAGATAAATAAGTGTGTACCACCATTTTACTTCTCTCAAATTGTAGTCATTTGGCTTTTCTAGTTGCATATTTTCTGTAGTAATGTGGCTCTGCACTAACACTTATATTGAGCATGGTTTCTAAACCATTTCACTCTCAAATGGAGCTGGACAAGGTTGCCCACAATCACCATTAATATTTTCTTTATCAATTGAATCGGGTATAACAATTGGACCACAAAATTGGTTCACAAGAATTCAGCATTGTGACCTACTTAAAATAACAATATATATATGGCCTACTTTAAATAACAATAAATCACTGATACTACTAGTAAATTGTTAAAAATGGTGCTAATTTTGCCTCAACCAATCAGATCTTATTTAACATTTGAAAGCAAAATTAGCACCATTTTTAACGATAAGAACTTTTATTGAATAACCCTGTAAGTATAATCCATTAATAAAAAACACAACGGTAACATCCAAGAGTTGGACAAATCAATACAACTCATGGTTGGAGACAATTGTAACTGTTAAAATGTTGATCATCCCTAAAATACTATCCGGGAGATCCAATACGGGAAGATGCGTTCCAGCAATACAGTAACTGACATAAACGAGATTAAGTCAGGAATTGCAATGTGGGATCGGGCTAAGGTAAGGTGCGTGACTTTAATGCTCCACAACCTGTACCGTTAAACGAAGTAGCGCAAAACTTAACGGTAGGGGTTTTGGATCGTTAGCACAGTGCTATTTCCAAAAACATTTGGAAATGGCGCTGTGCTTTAAAATCCATCTAAAACCCACGTTAACCCGAAATTTCTTCAGGTTAACGTGGGTTTTAGACGGATCTGGGCCATATTGAATCTCCTCCTACATTTTTAGATCTATTCAAATTTTCTTATCATCCCACCAATTACATCATTTCCAGAAAATAATTAATGTCTTTATTAACAGGGGGGGATCAGAATCTCGCCAAAAATGTCATTAGAAGTTAAGAAAATAGAGTTAACTAATCATGGATAGAAGACTACTGCAAAGCAGCAATTTTAAAACAAACGAAATACTGCTTGTGAAGGTTCTCATTTATCCAGGTCATGGTATATCTGTTGTATTCAATTAGATCAACTGGACTTGAAGTTTAGTTCTTGAAGACGTTTCGCTAGTCATCCGACTGGCTTTCTCAATTCAGAATGACTTGTACAAGAATGCCCGATAATGCCAGTCGGATAACTAGCGAAACGTCTTCAAGAACTAAACTTCAAGTCCAGTTGATCTAATTGAATACAACAGATAAACGAAATACTGGTGGATTAATAATAAAAATAAACGTTTGTTAAATATAAAGAAAAAAACATCTTAAAACATCTCTAAAACATGTTGGCACGTAGATTTATAGAAACACTAAAACTTGTTTGCCCATATTATTCAATAACTACAATTATTAAGAAATTGGACTGTACTATAGGGGACTATGAATGGATATATAGGAAAATAACTACCACTGTCCTCCTTATCTCGGTTGGTCTCTCTCCCACTGGACCGTCTACCAGTAATAATCATATAAGGAAAAAATTGGAAGAGGACTCATATGCAATCCAATCTGCAAGTGTTTATTGCGACATGTTTCGGGCAACACTGTGCCCTTTCTCAAGCATAAACTGACTCCCCACATGGGAGTTTAAATAGCATCACAAAAACCCCGCCCTCAACTAATTAGTGCATACAAGCACCCTATTGGTGCAAAGAATACAACTTAGCAAAAATGTCCATAATGAATTCAAGTCCATATTGAAGTATTCCAGTTTGCGTGATCACCACCACCTTGGTAAAAACATATGTAAAACATCTATATCTATGTACATATATATATATTATTATGGAACTGCACTTGTTTATGCCTACCATACATTCATATATTAACATACCAGCTTTCATTTCAGCTGGTACTTCTTAATCAGCAACCTATAATACAAAAGACACTGTAAGTGGATACAATCCATGTATCTATATATATGCATCATTACATAGTTAAGGTTTCACAGACCATGCCTCGTTTATTCCTATTGGTTTCATACTTTGGAATTTTTTAATCCAAATAGCCTCAGCTTTTAACAGTTTCAATCTCATATCCCCTCCTCTCTGTTGGTGTTCTATTTTTTCAAGAACGCACCATTTCAGTTGTGTGATAACATTATGTTTATTTTCGTGAAAATGTCTGGATACCACTGTATCTGTGTTGGAGTTCAGTTTATAGTTACGGATATCTCCTTTAGGGCATAAAGTGCCAATGAAACACATGTCAACATGTAACACAAAGAATGTGGTGTACAGGTGAATCCGTGGTAAAGCCTATATAGGACAAACCAGCAGGCAGGTAAAAACAAGAATACAGGAACATAAAGGAGATATCCGTAACTATAAACTGAACTCCAACACAGAACAGGGTATCCAGACATTTCACGAAAATAAACATAATTATCACAACTGAATGGTGCGTTCTTGAAAAAATAGAACACCAACAGAGAGGAGGGGATATGAGATGAAACTGTTAAAAGCTGAGGCTATTTGGATTAAAAAATTCCAAAGTATGAAACCAATAGGAATAAACGAGGCATGGTCTGTGAAACCTTTTTTGTAACTAGTAAGAATGCATATATAGATACATGGATTGTATCCACTTACAGTGTCTTTTGTATTATAGGTTGCTGATTAAGAAGTACCAGCTGAAATGAAGTGGTATGTTAATAAGAATGAGTATGGTAGGCATAAACAAGTGCAGTTCCATAAAATTATATATATGTACATAGATATGATGTTTTACATATGTTTTTACCAAGGTGGTGGTGATCACGCAAACTGGAATACTTCAATATGGACTTGAATTCATTATGGACATTTTTGGACACTAAGTTGTATTCTTTGCACCAATAGGGTGCTGGATGCACTAATAGGTTGAGGGCGGGGGTTTTTGTGATGCTATTTAAACTCCCATGTGGGGAGTCAGTTTATGCTTGAGAAAGGGCACAGTGTTGCCCGAAACATGTCGCAATAAACACTTGCAGATTGGATTGCATATGAGTCCTCTTCCAATTTTTTCCTAATATGATTATTACTGGTAGACGGTCCAGTGGGAGAGAGACCAACCGAGATAAGGAGGACAGTGGTAGTTATTTTCCTATATATCCATTCATAGTCCCTATAGTACAGTCCAATTTCTTATAATTGTAGTTATGATAATATGGGCAACAAGTTTTAGTGTTTCTATAAATCTACGTGCAACATGTTTTAGAGATGTTTTAAGATGTTTTTTTCTTTATATTTAACAAACGTTTATTTTTATTATTAATCCACCAGTATTTCGTTTATCTGTTGTATTCAATTAGATCAACTGGACTTGAAGTTTAGTTCTTGAAGACGTTTCGCTGTTATTCACTGGCATTATCGGGCATTCTTGTACAAGTCATTCTGAATGAGAAAGCCAGTCGGATGACTAGCGAAACGTCTCAAGAACTAAACTTCAAGTCCAGTTGATCTAATTGAATACAACAGATATACCATGACCTGGATAAATGAGAACCTCACAAGCAGTATTTCGTTTGTTTTAAAATTGCTGCTTTGCAGTAGTCTTCTATCCATGATTAGTTAACTCTATTTTCTTAACTTCTAATGACATTTTGGCGAGATTCGATCCCCCCCTGTTAATAAAGACATTAATTATTTTCTGGAAATGATGTAATGGTGGGATGATAGAAAAATTGGAATAGATCTAAAAATGTAGGAGGAGATTCAATATGGCCCAGATCCGTTAAAACCCACGTTAACGAAGAAATTTCGGGTTAACGTGGGTTTAGAGGATTTTAAAGCACAGGCCATTTCCAAATGTTTTTGGAAATAGCACTGTGCTAACGATCCAAAACCTACCGTTAAGTTTTGCGCTACTTCGTTTAACGGTACAGGTTGTTGAGCATTAAAGTCACGCACCTTACTAGCCCGATCCACATTGCAATTCCTGACTTAATCTCGTTTATGTCAGTTACTGATTGTGGAACGCATCTCCCGTATTGGATCTCCCGGTAGTATTTTAGGGATGATCAACATTTTAACAGTTACAATTGTCTCCAACCATGAGTTGTATTGATTTGTCCAACTCTTGGAGTTACCGTGTGTTTTTATAATGGATTATACTTACAGGGTTATTCAATAAAAGTTCTTATCGTTAAAAATGGTGCTAATTTTGCTTTCAAATGTTAAATAAGATCTGATTGGTTGAGGCAAAATTAGCACCATTTTTAACAATTTACTAGTAGTATCAGTGATTTTGTTATTTAAAGTAGGCCATATATATTGTTATTTTAAGTAGGTCACCAATGCTGAATTCTTGTGAACCAATTTTGTGGTCCAATTGTTATACCCGATTCAATGATAAAGAAAATTAATGGTGATTGTGGGCAACCTTGTCCAGCTCCATTTGAGAGTGAAATGGTTTAGAACCATGTCAATATAAGTGTTAGTGCAGAGCCAATTACTACAGAAAATATGCAACTAGAAAAGCCAAATGACTACAATTTGAGAGAAGTAAAATGGTGTACACACTTATTTATCTGTGCTTGCTTTGTTATTAAATTATTAATGTTTTAGTAGTGCTCCTAATTGCCCCAACCCCCCTTACTCACTGTTTTCTGTAGTGCCTGCAAAACTTATACTGTAAGTTCTACACTGCCTCAACATGGAGACTGCTTACACATCTCCCCCTCCCCTCCCCTGCCTTGTTTTTTGTGCTGAAACTCTTAATTGTTGCAGAAAATGTGCTGGCAGGCACAAGCCAGATTCCATTTGTGCCTCATTGCCAGTTTATGTTTTGGTTTAGCCAAGATAGTGTTCCCTGCTATTGGTTCTAGTAGCCAGTTCTAGTTCCTGAGCTAGTCTTGTTCATTGTTCTTCTCATTGTTCTTCGCATTGTATTCTTGTATTCTGTCCTTTTCTTTGTCTTCCAGTTCCTGTGATTGCTCCATTGGTGTCCTGGTTTAGCTTGCGTCCTAAGTCCTGGGGGTAACCGTGTTTAGCAAGGCGTGACAAGTCTCCTGAAGATCGGGGGCTGTCTATAGGTGAAGACAATGGTGATAGATCGGGGTATATGTGCTGAAGGTATACTCTGGGACCCCAGGCAGGGATTTCAATGATGATTGTATAGGACCGTAGCCCACCCAAGGTTTGTTTGTTAAAAAAGGGTGCAAACTCTACTTACAATCCTTCGATCTGATTTCAGCCCTCTGCTTGCCTGAACTGCAAACAGGGGGCCTGACCGGCAGTCGCCTCTCTGATTTGCTAAGAGCAGCCAATCAAAAACACAGCTGCCGGCAATACAGAATGCTGGGGGAACGAAGGATTGTAAGTAGAGTTCTGCAGCTTTTTTACAAATGGACTTAGTTTGGGGTGGGTTACACAAAACGTAACGGGGTTTTGGATGGTAGCACAAGGCTATTTCCGAAAACATTTGGAAATGGTGCTGTGCTCTAAATTCCGTCTAAAACCCACGTTAACCCGACATTTTTTCCCCACGGAAAAGGGCCATATTGTATCTTCCCCATGTATTTTGGTTTTAAGCTTATAAAGATTAGTTTTTAATGTTTTCGCTAGGTAGGATGTGGCAATATTATATTACCTTGTGAGTAGAAAAATGTTTTGATTCTGTACATTAAAATTATGTAATTGTAGTTTAAGATGTTTTAGTTTTGGACTAAGTCCATATAGTGGTTTTATAATGTTTCAGTAATATGATTGTCTACTTTTTCTCTTGTGTTGAATACAGTCACCTTTTATTTTGCTGCTATTTGTATCAATATTCCTCTTATATATATATATAAGCCTTATGAGCATTCAAAATTGTGGAATAAATAACTTCATTATTAACATTAAAGGGACTCTATAGTGGGAAAATGAACTTTTTTTTTCTTTCTTTCCATGTGTTCTATAATTCCCCACATCCCCCAGAGTGTCTTCACTTTTTTCAGATTCCCTCTCTGTCCTGAGATACACCAGTTAGAAGATATGTGATTGCATTCCTCTACTCCTACTTGAACGTCAATCAAATCCCTGTGACGTGATTCTCCCCCCCCCCTCCCTGCTTGTAATAAACATAGAGTAAGAGCATTAGCAGGGGGAGAGAGGTAGCTTTGATGGTAGATATAAGGTGCACTTGACCCCCCTCTTAATAGCTTTCACTGATGATAATGGGTCACAAAGTAGAGATCGAAACTGTACGTTCTCCTTCTTCTTCCGTGTCTCCAGGACAGCTTGCTTTATTTGGCCACTGTGCGTGGGAGTGTTTTTCGGATGTTGAACTTTAACTCTATGCACATGATAAGCTTGTCGGTTAGCCGGAGTTGAGACATGGAGGAGGTACAGAGAGGGAGGGGGAAGGGGGTAGTGCTGCACACAGATCTGACACCATGGTTAAACAGAGTACTGACAGAGATAGGATAAGGCAGCACAGAGAACATGAATTAACTTTGCAAAGGGGCAATGTGTTTTTTTTCATATAGATGCCCTTTAATTGTAAAATATTGTTGGATATGCTTTAAGGAATGTTGGGTTGTATTTTTTATGATAGTCCTAGTTATAGGAGCATAGTCCGACCATAGAATATCACCAATTTCAGCTTTATATATCCTTGTAATAGCCATTTATTGGACTTGTAATCTTTTTGAATGGGTAAAGTAATTTCTCTCTAAGGGATATAAACTTTGCCAAGCATCAAACGATTCTTCTTATAATAGTTATTTATTAGTTATTTATTGAGTTGTTCTTTACTGTTAGTAGTATCGGGATTACATTTTGGTGTGTTAGGCGTTTTTAATTATTTTCATTTTCCATTTTTATTGGTGCGTAAATTAAATGTGTAATACCAACCATTAATAAAGACATCTTGGATGTAAAATAACATATTTTATTGGCTTACTAAAATTTTGCTTTCATCAACGGCTAACACGGTACAATTCTCCACTACAAACCATCAATAACACATTTTATAGTAAAATCTTGCAGCAGGGGATATAATGCTTTCAGTTCAACAAAATCAGGGGCGCAGACCCTGCAACCACAAGGGGGTTCTATTTTTCCTATGACGATATAGCCTCCTCCCAGAAAACCACTATAGATGAAGCAGGGAAAGGGCCCCATCATAGTTTTGCTGGGGGACCCAGTGATTTCTAGTTACGCCACTGAGGAAAATACTAATGTATTTTTAACTGCTATCATAATCCCCCATTTCTTTCTCTTAAAGGTTGCATTAAATATACATGGGAATCTCCTGTGCAAACAATTCATGTGGGGAGTGTGTGCTGAAGTGGTATCTTGAACACATAACTGTCCATTTCAAGTATGAGAGCTCCCTCCACATACGGCATCTATTGAATTGACTTTTTAGTCCCTTCACATTGATAGTTGAGAAGTACCATCACACGCATATATTATGAAGTATACGGTATTTGGTAATTAGTAGCTAACCATAATTATGAAGGGGCTATTATTGTTGTAGTATGAATTAAGAAGTTGGAAAAGTCATTTATTGGGATAGTTACTAAGTGATCCATTTGTTGTTATCTTCACACAGATTTGATAGGGATTGCTGAGGGATCCTTTAAAAGGGAATTGGTTACAAATGAAACCGTATTAATGACGTTATGGGAAATTATGGAAAACCATATTATATGAAAGCAGGAGCCAGAGGGCCTGGATTCATGGAGAAAGCAATATCTGTCATATTGTAAGTTACGATCTGAGTGCTTATGGCTCTGTCTGTAGAAACCATGAATGGAATTGTATTATCCAGATGGGGCTGAGGGTGTGGGGTCAAGGGGACATTCTAGAAGTGGCAAATGATGGGTTAACTACATGGGATTGGCCATGTCTATTAAACTGTACTTATGTATACTATTATTGTGTTACTGTATCTTATCAGTGTACATTTCCACATTACGTGTGCAGTACGTATTATTTTAGACCCTAAGGCCTATAAAGGCTAAGGGTATCTACTTTTACTCCTTCCTGATAGTGAAAACAGTTACTGTTGGTTGGAGGGAGCTATTGCGAGTACATGTATGTCCATTAAGGGAGTTTATTCTTTCATTAAATTGTTTTCTTGTAAGTAAGTCTTAGAAGACTGCCTGTAAGTAGTATTTAGTTTTGGTAGTTGATAAATATTCATTGCATAATATATAAATGTCCCGCTTTTCAATGGGAGCAACAGTGGAATATATCCTTATAAATTCACTCTACTACGTAGTGAGTGATTTTTCTAAGAACATATACCACTGCTGCTCCCTATTCATTTTCTGCCCTTCTTCCACTAGTGTACTGACAACTTCCTCTGCACGCTCTGCTTAAATTCACCGCACAGCTGACAGTACTGGGTGAGGAAGGATTTTAAATTAACGGCTGAGAGAAGGATTTTCTGACAAGTGAAAGTCTGTGTGTTTATTCAATCTTTTTTATTGCAGGGAAGGTGCTGGTAAAAAGGGGAAGGAGAAATGAAAGGGGAGCTGGAAAATTGAAGAGGAAAGGCTGCCAGGAGGATGTCTTTAGAAGTTAAAGTGGTATGTATACATTAAAGGACACTAAACTCCCTTAAAGCCAGAAAAATAACTATTTGCCATTCGTTTGTATTATTCACAGGGAGGTGAGAAAGCTTATTCCCACTCCCTGTGAATAATATTACGCTGGGGGACCTGGAACTTACCTTACCGCCGCTCCACTGCAAGCAGCTCTGTCCCGACCACGGCCCTATTTTTAGTGTTCCTTAATCATTTATTACAGGGCTGACAGGGTGGTTACCTTGTATTTAGTTTAGTTATTAGTGAAATGATAACTGCTGGTTAGGGATTTAGCAAAGGGACTAGCCAGCAAATATTTTTTTTTAACTTATAATATATAAGAAATAATAGCCCCTATACAGTGTAATAGAAGGTTTATAAAGTCAACTCGTAGTTTCCTGCCCTGTATAAAAGAACTGCGACCTCCTACCTCTATATGGACAGGGAACTCCTCCCTATCCCTATATTATCAGCTGCAAGTCTGGTATCAAATTTCTAAATAATTGTTCCTCATCATTTTCCAAAGTTTATTTTGATGTCTTCTTTTATTCCTCTGATGTTAATGTTACTTTGTATTTTTCTAGCTGAGTGGTAATGTCTGTAATTGGTTGTTCAGATTGAGGAGTATTTAATATATCATTTAGTTTGCATATATAGAAGGCTGCTCTTATTTGGTATTTTAGTATTTGTTTAGTTTATGCATTGTACTGAACATTTGTATTATCCACATTACATGTGAATAAGTCCTCTATTAGTGATCTTTCGAAGGGTTGTTTTCCCACCATCTTTGTCACAGTGAATCATAACTTTGTGGGGTTTTTTAACTGATTCTAGTGACTATGTTAAGCTGGTAGGCAAATCTGATTACATTTTTATTTTACAGGCGATGTTGGAGCTGACCATGGTAATTATATAGTGGATAATGCACCCCAACTGTAAATATAAGGATATTAGAAGTGACCGAGGAGTTCCGTGACCATATAAAAGCACGAGGCCGCAGGCCGAGTACCTTTTATAGGCACAGAACTCCAAGGTGACTTCTAATATCCTTATAATTTACAGTTCGGGGTGCATTATTATTTTAACCTACCCCTTTGTGGCTTCTGTTTCCTTCTCCTCCTGAACTGTAAGATTATAAGGCTATAATCTTACAGTTCCTACCATAAAAAAACACTACAGGGGTAGGTTATAAGTAAATGGCTTCCAATGTGATTACCTTTACACTCGATTATAAAAACCGACCAGAGTATAACGAGGTACCTAATTTTACCTAAAAATTATGCCTTTTTTTTGTGCCTTTTCCACCTTGTCCAGCAGCTGCTCACTCCGCATAGTCTGCGGTTCCTGGATGACATCACTACTCGTCCTGGGAAGTGAGAGGCCCAAGTAGAGACATTATCCAGCAGAGCCGAGGATAACGGAGTGAGCAGCCGCCAGACAAGGTAGGAGAAGGGCTTGACCGAGTATAAACCAAGGTAAGATTTATACGTGTAGTATTTTTCTTTAGTATAATCCTTTGGTAAACCCCCTTTGAGCCTGTTGCTGGAGCTTGTCTAAGATATGGAGTGTCTGGCTGTGCTCCGTTTTCCTGTGTATGGCATATATGTGCATCTATACCTATGGATGTAAGAGCATAAAAAGTTGGGCCATATTTCTAAAGGTGCGGTATCGCTTTTTACCGATACTGCACCTTTAATGATCGATTAAGATTGTTAATTATGATATTATCATAAATAATGAAACGATGGAATCATGATGATTATTGTAAATCTACGATAACACGATCATGGATTTACGTTTCTACGTCTAATCATGGAGTTTACTACCGCATGGTATTCTACGACCGAATGTTTGTTAATTAACGAATGTTCAGTGTAAATGTACAACCTCGGGCGTACATTTACGGCCACTGTCCTACATTATTTTTTTATAACATAATTTATTGATTTTGAATGTACAGTATATTAAAAAAAATTACATATATACATAATACAACAAATATAATATTCTTTTACAATATCTTTGAGAAAAGATAATTTTTTAGGGGTAAGTAAAAGCACTTGTTATCACATATATTGTTTTCTCTCGAATATTTCTCCATTTTGATATGGATATATTTACATGGATCTTTCATCCGTATACCAGTATTCCCAATTTCTGTAGAACTTAACAAACAATCCCTATGAGCAAGCAAATGTTTTTTCATAAACGTACTGTTGGTTAAGATGTTTTGTAGCTCCTTTAAATTTGGTGTTTTATTTGTCAACCAATATTTATATAAAGAGTCTTCATAATGGTATATATGTGGTAAATAATGCATTTGGTTATCCGGGTAAACGTTTAGTCCAATGTTTAGTAATGCTGTATGAGGTTAATTTGGTTTGGTTTTAAAAGGTTGTTAATAAAATATTCTATTTTAAACCAGATCTTTTTGGTGTTTGACCTCCATAGTATACTAGGAGTGGTATATTTAGGGAGTGTAATTCTATCTGTGCCCAGAATGGAAGCTTTTGTTTAGTCTTTCATTTTTGGGAGTGCCACTTCCCCTGCTTGCTAGTTTAATGAGGGTTTGCCAATTATTCTTGGTTTTTTATTATTCCAAATGAAAGTTGAGATTAGGTTGTCGATTTTGTTGAAGAATTCGTTGGGTATGAGAATTGGTAGGGTCCCAAATTTAGTAGTTGGGGTATCATGAACATTTGACAATGGCTATTTTGTTTAGCCATGATAGATACTTGTGTTCCAAGTGTGGAAATCAGAAATTAGTTGTCTAGAAGATTTTCGAAATTGATATGGTATAGTTTATCTATATAGTATTTTGTTTTATCCCTAGTATTCTATATTTTCTTCAGCCCGTATGTAATCATATATGGCTTTTAAAAATGTTTGTAGAGCTATTGATGTGTTGATTTGTAGTTTTGGGATTTGGAACTATTCATTTTAAAGTAATAGAATATTTAAGGGTGTTTTGTAGGTGGATTAAGGATGTAATAGGTTCCATTATTTGCTATTAATATCATTCGCGTAAAGACTTATTTTAGTGTTTGGTTGCCTATTTTAATTCCCTTTATATTGGGTTTTATATATGTTTTCAGCTAAGGGTTCTATCATTAGGTTAATATCAAGGGCAATAATGGCAACCTGGCTTGTACCGTTTGTGATATTAAAGGTTAGTGATAGCATACTGGATATGTATATTTGTCCAGTTGGACTGGAGTATAGAGTTATATGGCCTTTAGGATCCATCCTTTAAAATTAATTTTTGCAGCCCTTCCTCCATATATTTCCAATTTATTCGGTCAAAGGCTTTTTCTGCATCAAGTGTTATTATTAAAGCTGTTATATTGTGATTCTTTGACCAATTAAAATGTTAATAAATCTCGTTTTTCATATGGTTGTCATTTGTTATAAAGCCTACTTGATCTGTCGATATTAGGTCGGGTAGGAATGATTGGAGTCGATAGGCTAATATTTTGGCATGTATTTTAATAACTACATTAATAGTGATATGGGTCTTTGTTTGGTTTTAATATTGGGACTATCATTGCTGTAGCATCTCTTTAGGAAATCCATTTTGTTCCACTGCGTGTTGAATATTGTGTGTAAATGTGGATAAGGATATGTTGAAAAGTTTTATAGTATTCTGTAGTTATCCGTCACATCCAGGTGCTTTGTTTGAGGGTAGGTTAAAAATGGCTTTGAAAATTTCTGATTTTTGTATGGGTTTGTTAAGAGATTCTATTTGGGAGGTTTAAGTTTTGGTATGTTTAGTGTTCTAGGAATTTGTCTATTTCGTGTTTATTTGGATGTGATTTGTTTTATCTTTTTTAGATTATATACAGGGAGATTCAATAAAGTTCTTATCATTTAAATGGTGCTAATTTTCCCCAACAATCAGATCTTATTTAACATTTGAAAACTAACATCTGATTGGTTGGGGCAAATTAGCACCATTTTTACCGATAAGACTGTGTTTCATAGTATTTTGCAAGGAGTTTGCAATTTGTTGTGGGTTTGTTATTTTTTCTCCCCTGTTATTTGTGATAAGGATATTTTGGATTTTATTTGTTTGTTTTTAAACAGTTTGCTAGGGCCTCTGCTGGTCTTTTAGGTTCTTGTGCGTAAATGTTGCTTTTGTTCTCTAAGAAGTTTGTCAATGTGTATAGATTTAGTTGGTGAAGTTGTGTTCTGGTTTGGTTGAGGTGATCGTATGTTCTTGGTTAGGGTTATATTTGTGTATTTTCTAGTTCGGTGATTTTGTTAAGGAGATTGATTCTCTGTTCTTCTCTTTTCTTTTTTTGATATGATGTTATTGTGATAAATATTCCTCTCATATACGCTTTGTGTGAGTTCCATACGTTAAATGGGGAGTGGTTGATCATAGTTATTTATTTCAAAGTATTCCATGAGTTGTTTTTCAATTTGCTCTTTTGTTTTGGTGTGGTTAAGATATGGATTTAATCTCCAAATTAGTTGTTGGGGTGTGTTGTTTTCTTGTTATTTGTAGCAGCACAGGTGCATGGTCTGAAATAGTTATATTTTGGATGTTTGTGCTTATTATGTTTTGTAGTAGCCATTTATCTATACTAATAAAAGGCAAAGCCCTCACTCACTCACTCACTCACTCATCACTAATTCTCCAACTTGCCGTGGAGGCAGACGGCTTAAATTTGGCAGGCTCATTCATTGCACCTTACTTACAAAAGTTAAGCAGGTTTCTTCGAAAAGGCAAAGCCCTCACTCACTCACTCACTCACTCATCACTAATTCTCCAACTTGCCGTGGAGGCAGCGGCTTAAATTTGGCAGGCTCATTCATTGCACCTTACTTACAAAAGTTAAGCAGGTTTGTTTCGAAATTCCACCTGAAACCCCTCACTCACTCACTACTCATCACTAATTCTCCAACTTGCCGTGGAGGCAGACGGCTAAATTTCGCAGGCACTAATAAAAGGCAAAGCCCTCACTCACTCACTCACTCACTCACTCATCACTAATTCCCAACTTGCCGTGGAGGCAGACGGCTTAAATTCGCAGGCACTAATAAAAGGCAAAGCCTCACTCACTCACTCACTCATCACTAATTCTCCAACTTGCCATGGAGGCAGACGGCTTAAATTGGCAGGCTCATTCATTGCACCTAACTTCAAAAGTTAAGCAGGTTTCGTTTCGAAATTCCACCTGTAACGGGTGATATCTGACATTGCACAGATTATGGTTACCTAGCTTACAAGCTATACAAATCATATGGGTGGTCTGATTTCAACCAAATTTTGTATGCATATACTCCTTTACCAGTAAAAGGTTAACAAAATATTTTTTGTAAGGGTGGGGGTGAATGGGGGGGGAATAGAATTTTGAACTCCTGCACACTACAGCTGGACGATTTTTACCAAAAAGGCAAAGCCCTCACGGGTGTGCAGGGACTGGCTGAGGTGTAAGGAAGGGTTTGGAGGGTGGACAGAGAGGAATAATGGGGGGTATTGGGGGCGGACGGAGGGGTGGAGGGGGTGGGGGTTATTTTCACCAAAATTTCGTAGTTGAATAAAAAAAAAAATTTTTTTAGGGTGGGGGTGAATGGGGGGAATAGAATTCTGAACTCCTGCACACTAACGGCTGGACTGATTTTACCAAAATTTAGGGTGTGTGCGGGGGACTGGCTGAGGTGTAAAGGGAAGGGTTTGGAGGGTGGACAGAGGGAATAGTGGGGGGTATTGGGGGGACGGGAGGGGTGGTGGGGGTTATTTTCACCAAAAATTCGTAGTTGAAAAAAAAAAAAATTTCAGGGTGGGGGTGAGGGGGGGGGGAGGGGAAAGAATTTTGAACTCCTGCACACTAACGGCTGGACAGATTTTTACCAAAATTTCAGGGTGTGTGCAGGGACTGGCTGAGGGTAAGGGGAAGGGTTTGGAGGTGGACAGAGAGGAATAGTGGGGGGTATTGGGGGCAGACAGGGAGGGTTGGTGGGGGTTATTTCACCAAAATTTCGTAGTTCAAAACAAAATATATTTTTTTTAGGGTGAGGGTGAATGGGGGGGGGAATAGAATTTTGAACTCCTGCAACTAACGGCTGGACGATTTTTACAAAATTTTCAGGGTGTGTGCGGGGACTGGCTGAGGCATTTGAATACATCTCGCGGTGAAGCACGGGTATTTTGCTAGTCTACTATAAATGTGTCTAATCTTGAATAAGTGTTGTGTGTTTTTGGAGTAGTATGATAGTTTTTGTTTTGTTTAATGGATGTAAAGCCTGCCAAGTGTCATAAAGGTCTTCTGAGTTTATGATAGTATTAATTTTAGTTGTCGAATCTAGTGTTGGGTCTATAATACTATTGAAGTGTCCGCAGATTATGATATTGTTAGTTTGTATCATTTTAATTTTTAATGATTTTTGTATGAAGTTTTTTGTCCGGTTTGGGGCATAATATTTGCTATGCATACCTTATGTTGTTTATGTAGCATTGTAGTATAATATATCTCCCTCCAGGTCTTTGATTGTTTTTTCTATTTGGAAGGCTATTTTATGTTTATTGCTATAAGTACACCTCTACTCTTTTGGTGTGAAAAGCATAAGTGAATAATTTGGATGTTTCATCAATTTTGTGTGTCTGGTTTGAGAGCGTTTCCTGTAGGACCAGTATATCTGTTTTGTTGTTCAATGTTTCTTTCCAATTGAGTGTCTTTGAAAGGTGAATTTAGTCCTCTGCCATTATAGGTTTGTAAGTTTACTGATGTTTGATTTTTAATTTTGTTGTTATGTGAAGTCTTGGGTGTATAAATGTTTTTGTATTTTATGGACATATATTGTTTAAAGATACAGGGGAGATATAGGTGTTTGTAGCTTGTGATTTGCACTATTTAGTAGATCCTTGTATTGTTCTTGTTCCTGTATCATATATTTAGGTCTTGCATTTTTCAAATGCCAAAAAAACATAAACAAAAAACTATTACATATTATTAGTGCTCCACTGTGCAACTTGTGACAGGTTTCACCAAATCTTTGGTAGACATTGCTTACCTGTTCTTGCCTTACAAAGTATTTCCAGGTCAAGTCATCAGTATTATTTACAACTTATCCCTTTCCCTTCTTCTTTCTCTCTTTCTTCTAAAGTTTTAACCTTGACAAGTTTTCTCTTTTTTTATCTATATATTTCTGCTGTATTCTGCTTCCCCAATTCTCCCTTCTCCTCCCCCGGTGTTTTATATTATTGCAAGTAGCTAGGTAGAGTTATCGTTTTAGGGGTTCAGTATCTTTGATTTGTACATCTTATATCCATCATTATTTATCACTATATATACCTTAATGAATATAGGGTTTCGTGAGATGACCCTCCATGGGGTTTGTAGGCTTGGAGCTAGTTTCCCCTTTCCTTTTTCTCTCTCCTCATGGTTTCTGTTGTTTCTTCCCACTTAGTTCTAATGTGTAAGAAGAATTATCCCCATGGGTGACCATTCTCACTTGACCTGTAAAGTGAGAGAGGGGGGGGAAAACGCACATCTTGTATATCACTGTTAGAGATGTCCGAAACTTTGCAAAATCCGAAAAAATTAGAAATTAGAAAATCCGCGAGCGGACCCATAAAACCTATTAAAATGAAAGATTCTTCGAAAATACGAGGATTCTTCGAAAATACGAGTCTGAAAATATGAGGATTCTTTGAAAATTCGAGGATTCTGCGAAAATACGAAATCTGCGATTTCTCATATTTTCGAAATACGAGAAATCCCCGTAATTTCGAAAATTTTCGAAACGCGATTCGGAAAAGTTCGAAAGCCGAAAACCTGAAAATCCGCGATATCCGCCATTCACAAACGAGGTAAATCCGCCGCAGATCGGGTTCGGATCCGCGAACTGGGCCATCAACTAATCACTGTTACTAAGATATTTTTCATTTGCATGTTCAGTATCTTTGTGCTTTGTATTATCAACAGTTTATCTTAATAAATATTTATTTTTAGAAATCCCTTCTCCTCCCCTCTTCCCCCGTCAAATATAATCATAATACTTCAATATTTTCCTCCCTTCCAACTCTCAGATTTCCGTATATATTAATACATTTATGTTGATATAGAGTGCATAAGAGGAGGGGAAAAAAATCCCCCCCAAAAAAGTATTCTGCTTATCAGTTACTAAGAATATTATAATACATTTAACATGTTTATATTTTGTACTTTTGTATTATCAACAGTGCACCTTAGTTATAATCATAATCTTTCCATATTTCTCCTCTTCCCAACTCTCAGAATTTATATCAACACATTAATGTTGTACATAGAGTACATAAGATGGGAGAAAAAAAAAATTCCCATTTTCTTGTGTGCTGATTAGAGATGGTCGAACTATTAAAAGTTCGGTCCGTTTTCGAACTTTCAAACTATTGTAAAAGTTCGGAAGTTCGAAAACGGACCCATTAAGTCTATGGGAGGAAATAGTTTGAAAAGTTTGAGTCAAATACAAATAAAATATTAATGGTAACTTAATGTAAATGGCTGTGGGACCTGGGAAAGGTCTGGGGAACATGTTCCAATATCCAGGACTTTCGTAAAATAGATTTTACTCTCACCGCGCGTACTTTTGAGCTTCGCGTTCGAACATTTGAGGTAACATGGACATTTTACTCGCAGATCGATGCTCGCGTATAGGCAGTAATGGAGACTTTACTCGCAGATTCGATGTTCGCGCCTAATACCATGTACATTTTACTCGCGGATTCGATGCTCGAACCTTCGATAAATCATCGAAAGTCAGGGAAATATCGAAAGTCCGCGTTTGAGAAGTCCGGGTCCGCAAACTCGAACAGTTCGGCTCGAACTCGGGTTCGAGTTCGAGTTCTATGCCATCCCTAGTGTGAGATTTTGTATCCTCAGCAATTATACGTAGACTGTATTTTGGGAGGGTCTCCTCTCCCTTTTTCCCTCTCTCTTCAATAGGCAAAGTACATCCAATATACATAATTACTTCTTTATCATTTACATCTGGATATTTAGCCACGTATTTAGCCACAACATGTGTCTTAAATTTTGATGATGATTTCTTGTGTCGTCCTTATACGGTGGTGGGAGTTATCTTTCCATGACTGTTGTTTTCACAGTTTGGTTATGGTGTATTGTTATGTTCTTGTAACAAAAAGGAAATATTAACCTCTGCTGTTGTGTTCACAGCTTGTTCTTTTTGTATTGTAGTTATCTCTATGGCAGCAGTAATGGGGTTGGTATTTAGTTTCTGTCCTTGATTATTCCCCGATCCGGTGATAGTATTGGTTTTTTTTAGGATATTGGTTATTTCGTTGAATTGTTTTCTTTGGTTTATGTTATGTGATAGATTGCCAAAAATTCTCCTGGTATTCTGGTGCTATACGTTTGAGGTTTCTTGATTGTTGTAGGATCTTTTCTTGGATAGGTGTAGAGAAGTGTCTCTGGGAGCATGAGCAGGTGCAGTTTTGGTAATCTGTGGATTCTGTCTATCGTTAGATCTAAGTCGGTCATATCTGGTAAATGGATTTGAAAAGTGAATGAGCATTCTTTTAATTGGGAGTTTTTAAGTCTTCCGATATTCCTCTGATTTTTAAAGTTGTTTCTCCTGCTCTGTGTCTCAAGGTCTGTTATTTTTTGTTGTAGGTTGTTAACGGTATCATCCATTGCATGATGACGAGTCTATTAAAGTATTAAATACAGTAGTAAATTCTTGCAATTTTTGACTCAGTATGTGTGGTTCTCTCTCCCAGAGCGTCTGTGTCTCTAGGAATTCTTAAAAAGCATTGTTATATCTGTTAACAGCTCTGCTATGAGCGTTAAACATATCGTTAGATGGTGACATTTATTTGTTCTTGGAATCTGGAAATTGTTTTAGGAGGTAGTAAAATAATTTGGGGTTTGGGTACTTTCCCCTTTTATTCTTTTGTCACTCCTGTATCTGTATAGCCTCCATATTGGGCCTGTGATAGTCTTTGGGTTTGTTTGTGGAGTATTTTTGTATGTGAGGATTTGTGATGTGGAAGCATAGTCATCTCTTACCTTTTTTTTGTTTGGTTTTCCAGGTTCTCAGGAGCCTTTGATTGCCTTGGATCTCATGACCTGTGCCACACCCGTTTCTTTGGATCGGGATTCCCGCATGGTGTCTTCACCTTTAGTGATGCCCCTGCCTCCAACTTTATCCAGCTCTGGTTTGGTTGAGGTGATCGAGTTTTCTGGTTAGGGTTATATTTGTGTTTATTTTCTAGTTCGGGTGATTTTGTTTAAGGAGATTGATTCTCTGTTCTTCTCTTTTCTTTTTTTGATATGATGTATTGTGATAATATTCCTCTCATAACGCTTTGTGTGAGTTCCATCGTAAATGGGGAGTTTGATCATAGTTTTTATTTCAAAGTATTCCATGAGTTGTTTTTTCAATTTGCTCTTTTGTTTTGGTGTTGGTTATAGAATGTATTGGATTTAATCTCCAAATTAGTTGTTGGGTTGTGTTGTTTTCTTGTTTTTTGTAGCAGCACAGGTGCATGGTCTGAAATGTTTATTTTGGATGTTTGTGCGTATTATGTTTTGTAGTAGCCATTTATCTATACTAATAAAAGGCAAAGCCCTCCTCACTCACTCACTACTCATCACTAATTCTCCAACTTGCCGTGGAGGCAGACGGATTAAATTTGGCAGGCTCATTCTTGCACCTTACTTACAAAAGTTAAGCAGGTTTCGTTTCGAAAGGCAAAGCCCTCACTCACTCACTCACTCACATCATCACTAATTCTCCAACTTGCCGTGGAGGCAGACGGCTTAATTTGGCAGGCTCATTCATTGCACCTACTTCAAAAGTTAAGCAGGTTTTGTTTCGAAATTCCACCTGAAACGCCCTCACTCCTCACTCACTCATCACTAATTCTCCAACTTGCCGTGGAGGCAGACGGCTTAAATTTCGAGGCACTAAAAAGGCAAAGCCCTCACTCACTCACTCACTCACTCACTCATCACTAATCTCCCAATTGCCGTGGAGGCAGACGGCTTAAATTTCGCAGCACTAATAAAAGGCAAAGCCCCTCATCACTCACTCACTACAACTACTTCTCCAACTTGCCATGGAGGCAGACGGCTTAAATTTGGCAGGCTCATTCATTGCACCTAATTACAAAAGTTTAAGCAGGTTTCGTTTCGAAATTCCACCTGTAACGGTGAGTATCTGACATTGCACAGACTTTGGTTACCTAGCTTACAGCTATACAAATCTATATGGTTGGTCTGATTTCAACCAAAATTTGTATTGCATATACTCCTTTACAGTAAAAGGTTAACAAAATATTTTTTGTAAGGGTGGGGGTGGAATGGGGGGGGAATAGAATTTTGAACTCCTGCACACTAACAGCGGACTCGATTTTACCAAAAAGGCAAAGCCCTCACGTGTGTGTGCAGGGACTGGCGTGAGGTGTAAGCGGAAGGGTTTGAGGGTGGACAGAGAGGAATAATGGGGGGTATTGGGGGCGGACGGGGAGGGGTGGTGGGGGTTTTTTCACCAAAATTTCGTAGTTGAATAAAAAAAAAATATTTTTTAGGGTGGGGGTGTGAATGGGGGGAATAAATTCTGAACTCCTGCACACTAACGGCTGGACTGATTTTTACCAAAATTTCAGGGGGGTGTGGGCGGGACTGGCTGAGGTGTAAAGGGAGGGTTTGGAGGGTGGACAGAGAGGAATAGTGGGGGGTATTGGGGGGACGGAGGAGGGTGGTGGGGGTTATTTTCACCAAAATTTTGTAGATTGAATAAAAAAAAAAATTTCAGGGTGGGGGTGAATGGGGGGGGAATAGAATTTTGAACTCCTGCACACTAACGGCTGGACAGATTTTTACAAAAATTTCAGGGTGTGTGCAGGGACTGGCTGAGGTGTAGGGGAAGGGTTTGGAGGGTGGACAGAGAGGAATAGTGGGGGTATTGGGGGCAGACAGGAGGGGTGGTGGGGTTATTTTCACCAAAATTTCGTAGTTCAAAACAAAATATATTTTTTTAGGGTGAGGGTGAATGCTTAACAAAACAAAAAACTATACATACTACTCCAAAAACACACAACACTTATTCAAGATTAGAAACATTTATAGTAGACTAGCAAAATACCCGTGCTTCACAGCGGAGATGTATTCAATGCCTCAGCCAGTCCCCGCCACACACCCTGAAATTTGGTAAAATAGGTCCAGCCGTAGGGTGCAGGAGTTCAAAATCTATTCCCCCCCCCCATTCACCCTCACCCTAAAAAAAATATATTTTGTTTGAACTACGAAATTTTGGTGAAAATAACCCACCCACCCCTCCCTGTCTGCCCCCAATACCCCCCACTATTCCTCTCTGTCCACCCTCCAAACCCTTCCCTTACACCTCAGACCAGTCCCTGCACACACCCTGAAATTTGGTAAAAATCGTCCAGCCGTTAGTGTGCAGGAGTTCAAAATTCTATTCCCCCCCCATTCACACCCCACCCTGAAATTTTTTTTTTATTCAACTACGAAATTTTGGTGAAAAAACCCCCACCACCCTCCCCGTCCCCCCCAATACCCCCCACTATTCCTCTCTGTCCCCTCCCAAACCCTTCCCTTTACACCTCAGCCAGTCCCCGCACACACCCTGAAATTTTGGTAAAAATCAGTCCAGCCGTTAGTGTGCAGGAGTTCAAATTCATTTCCCCATTCACCCCCACCCTAAAAAAAATTTTTTTTTTATTCAACTACGAAATTTTGGTGAAAATAACCCCCACCACCCCTCCCCGTCGCCCCAATACCCCCATTATTCCCTCTGTCCACCCTCCAAACCCTTCGCTTACACCTCAGCCAGTCCTGCACACACCGTGGGGCTTTGCCTTTTTGGTAAAAATCAGTCCAGCTGTTAGGTGCAGGAGTTCAAAATTCTATTCCCCCCCCATTCACCCCCACCCTTACAAAAAATATTTTGTTAACCTTTTACTGGTAAAGGAGTATATGCATACAAAATTTGGTTGAAATCAGACCAACCATATAGATTTGTATAGCTTGTAAGCTAGGTAACCATAAGTCTGTGCAATGTCAGATATCACCGTTACAGGTGGAATTTCGAAACGAAACCTGCTTAACTTGTAAGTTAGGTGCAATGAATGAGCCTGCCAAATTTAAGCCGTCTGCCTCCATGGCAAGTTGGAGAATTAGTGATGAGTGAGTGAGTGAGTGAGGGCTTTGCCTTTTATTAGTGCCTGCGAAATTTAAGCCATCTGCCTCCACGGCAAGTTGGAGAATTAGTGATGAGTGAGTGAGTGAGTGAGTGAGTGAGGGCTTTGCCTTTTATTAGTGCCTGCGAAATTTAAGCCGTCTGCCTCCACGGCAAGTTGGAGATTAGTGAGAGTGAGTGAGTGAGTGAGGGCGTTTCAGGTGGAATTTCGAAACAAACCTGCTTAACTTTTGTAAGTAAGGTGCAATGAATGAGCCTGCCAAATTTAAGCCGTCTGCCTCCACGGCAAGTTGGAGAATTAGTGATGAGTGATGAGTGAGTGAGTGAGTGAGGGCTTTGCCTTTTCGAAACGAAACCTGCTTAACTTTTGTAAGTAAGGTGCAATGAATGAGCCTGCCAAATTTAAGCCGTCTGCCTCCACGGCAAGTTGGAGAATTAGTGATGAGTGAGTGAGTGAGGGCTTTGCCTTTTATTAGTATAGATAAATGGCTACTACAAAACATAATAAACACAAACATCCAAAATATAACTATTTCAGACCATGCACCTGTGCTGCTACAAATAAAACAAGAAAACAACACACCCCAACAACTAATTTGGAGATTAAATCCATATCTATTAACCAACACCAAAACAAAAGAGCAAATTGAAAAACAACTCATGGAATACTTTGAAATAAATAACTATGATCAAACCTCCCCATTTAACGTATGGAACTCACACAAAGCGTATATGAGAGGAATATTTATCACAATAACATCATATCAAAAAAAGAAAAGAGAAGAACAGAGAATCAATCTCCTTAACAAAATCACCGAACTAGAAAATAAACACAAATATAACCCTAACCAAGAAACATACGATCACCTCAACCAAACCAGAACACAACTTCACCAACTAAATCTATACACATTTGACAAACTTCTTAGAAGAACAAAAGCAACATTTTACGCACAAGAACCTAAAAGACCAGCAAGGCACTAGCAAATAAGTTTAAAAACAAACAAATAAAATCCAAAATATCCTATATCACAAATAACAGGGGAGAAAAAATAACAAACCCACAACAAATTGCAAACTCCTTTGCAAAATACTATGAAACACAAGTTCTTATCGGTAAAAATGGTGCTAATTTTGCCCCAACCAATCAGATGTTAGTTTTCAAATGTTAAATAAGATCTGATTGGTTGGGGAAAAATTAGCACCATTTTAAATGATAAGAACTTTTATTGAATCTCCCTGTATATAATCTAAAAAAAGATAAAACAAATCACATCCCAAATAAACACGAAATAGACAAATTCCTAGAAACACTAAACATACCAAAACTTAAATCCTCCCAAATAGAATCTCTTAACAAACCCATACAAAAATCAGAAATTTTCAAAGCCATTTTTAACCTACCCTCAAACAAAGCACCTGGATGTGACGGATAAACTACAGAATACTATAAAACTTTTCAACATATCCTTATACCACATTTACACACAATATTCAACAACGCAGTGGAACAAAATGGATTTCCTAAAGAGATGCTACAAGCAATGATAGTCCCAATATTAAAACCAAACAAAGACCCATATCACTATTAAATGTAGGTATTAAAATATATGCCAAAATATTAGCCTATCGACTCCAATCATTCCTACCCGACCTAATATCGACAGATCAAGTAGGCTTTATATACAAATGACAACCATATGAAAACACGAGATTTATTAACATTATTAATTGGTCAAAGAATCACAATATAACAGCTTTAATAATAACACTTGATGCAGAAAAAGCCTTTGACCGAATAAATTGGAAATATATGGAGGAAGGGCTGCAAAAATTGAATTTTAAAGGATGGATCCTAAAGGCCATATTAACTCTATACTCCAGTCCGACTGGACAAATATACATATCCAGTATGCTATCACTAACCTTTAATATCACAAACGGTACAAGGCCAGGTTGCCCATTATTGCCCTTGATATTTAACCTAATGATAGAACCCTTAGCTGAAGCTAAGGCGCAGTCGAGAGTGAACATACCAGCCTTCATGTCAGCTGGTACTTCTTAATCAGCAACCTATAATACAAAAAACACGTGTAAGTGATACAATCCATGACTATATATACGCATCCATTACATAGTTACAAAAAAGGTTTCACAGACCATGCCTCGTTTATTCCTATTGGTTTCATACTTGGTACATCTCCAAGGTGGTGGTGATCACGCGAACTGGATACTTCAATATGGACTTGAATCATTATGGACATTTTGGACACTAAGTTTGTATTCTTTGCACCAATAGGTGTCTTGTATGCACTAATTAGTTGGAGGGGCGGGTTTTTGTGATGCTATTTAAACTCCCATGTGGGGAGTCAGTTTATGCTTGAGAAAGGGCACAGTGTTTGCCCGAAACATGTCGCAATAAACACTTGCAGATTGGATTGCATTGAGTCCTCTTCCAATTTTTTCCTTATATGATTATTACTGGTAAGACGTCCAGTGGGAGAGAGACCACCGAGATAAGGAGGACAGTGGTAGTTTTATTTTCCTATATACCTGTGGTATTATCTACCATTTACACACTGTACCCCTAGAAGATGTCTCAAGTAGACACAGCGGCATCACAAAGCAACTTAACCACGTTTGCCTATACGGACATGAAGTCCTTAGGATCTTAACGGCAGCAGAACAAAACTTTACAGATTTTACGGACACACAGACACTACAGTACGACATGAACCAGCAAGAATTCTCCTAAATTTAAAGAAAAAAGAACTAAATCTTTATCTACACCAAAGAACGCTGGTCCAGTACGTGAAATTGCGAGGATACCACGTGGCCTAAGATCAGATATACGGCCCACCTTATGCAGAGAAGATCCATATACATACAAAAGGGGGAAGAAATTACGAAAGTACGGAATGGACTTGATGGTACTCACCTAGAAAGACTACAAGTGAATCACTCGATCCAGGGAGAGATCGCTACCGGAAGAGCAAGCTAGTGAAACAGTGCACCGAACCGAACTAGCGGAAGTGGAGAAACAACATGCGGAAATCCTGTTGAAACTGAAGGAGAACATACTGGCGCGCAAGCAACCAAGCTACAGAGGAGCCCAGACATACACCACGGAGAGGGTATACACCTGGAGAGACCGTCCGCCCAAGTCCGGGACTCCGATGAACGGCAACGGAAAAACAAGGAGACGTCCCAGAGGGAATTGGAGGAGAATGGATCGCAACTGACACGATCCAGCAGCGAAGGGGACGGCAGCCAAGGGGAACCCTACCAGCCGTCTTTTTTAGAACTGGATTCGTCAGACACACGACAGGGGAAGCGGCAGAACTACAAACAAGAGGAACCAAAGACCACCACCACCACAAAGGAGGGAGATGTACCCAAGGAAGGCAAGGAAAACCTAGAGGTAAATGATTTAATTGTAAACATATCATCTTACAGTTTAAGTAATGAAGATATGTCTGTATTGCAGAAGGGCTAGGTTTTGTACCCAGTTACACATTAGACCCATTGAATGGGAAATTGACTTTTTGAAGTCAATAAGGAGGTTAAAACTTAAAATGTTTTTAAAGACCATGAAAATTCCATGCCTATACCCTCACTCAGGAATAAAAGTAAATTTATCCCTGAGATACAAAGTACAAACCTAGACATGTTAAACTTGTAGTGGAAGAGGCTCAAACATTTATGAGTAAAAGCAAACCACCATCGAATCTGACTCTTAAAGAAAAGAAGCATTGAAATCATTACAAAAATAATGATAACGTAGTGATAGAAAGCGGATAAAGGAGGTGCTATAGTCATTATGGATAGAGCAACTACGAAACAGAAATCCTCAGACAATTGCACACCCCTGGTCATTACGTAAAATGCTTTCACCACGACCCCATGGGAAATTAAAAGAGTTTAAGATTTGATGGTTGATGAAGCAGCAACAAATCATGTTATAAGTGAAATGGAAAGGGGTTTCCTGAAAACAAGTGTCCAAAATACCAGTGCTGTACACACTCCCTAAAATTCATAAAAACTAACCCAACCCCCAGGGTGACCTATAGTCTCGGGTATAGGGTCAGTCCTTGAACCTCTCTCACATTCGTGGACCAGTACCTTCAACCACTAGCACTAAGTATACCCACTTGTGTTAAAGATACAACAGATTTGCTGAACAGTTGAATGAGATTGGCCCACTAGGTGAAGAGACCTATTTATGTGGGATTGATATACAATCACTATACACCTCCATACCACAAGAAAGGGTTGAGATGTATAGAGAGGTGCCTCCTATCTACAGAATTACCCACTGCCAAAATCTATTTTTCTACTTGACTGCCTAGAAGTAGTCCTTAAGAAAAACTACTTCCGTTTTCTGGATCAGTTCTATTGGCAAGCCCAAGGTACATCAATGGGCGCGACCGTACGCCGTCCTTTGCCAATTTGTTCATCCACAAACTAAAGAACAACTCTCATAAAAAGTACACCATATAATAGTACATCAAGTCGTACTTTAGGTTTGTGGATGATATACTCATGATATGGGAGGGGCCCTATCATCAATTCATGAAATGATGTCCAAAGCTAAAAGCACCAATACGATCAAATTCACGTACGATTATAAGAAAGTATACCCTTCCTGGATGTAAGGCTACACGTACATAACGGGAAAATTATAACAGACCTGTACACCAACCCACGATAAAAATAATTCTACTAGCCCAGAGTTTCCATCACCCAAAGGTTTTTAAAGGGATCCCAAAGGCCAATTCTAAGAGCTAAAAGAACAGTGAAACACTGTACAAAAAAGCCTCCCACACAATTAGTAACAAATTCCTCGAGAAAGGGTATAGTCCAAAATACTGAACAAAGCCAAATTAGAAGTTTAAGGAGTTAAAAAGAGAGGAGCTCCTGAAACAAACAAGAAAGAAAGATCAAGAGACGCACACTATTGTAACTAAATACGGTAAACCAAGCAAGGGAATTGAAGCAATCATTAAAAAATATGGCCTATACTGAGACAGGATACTAAATTTGGCAACCTGTTTCAAAAACCGTACGCTTCTGCTATAAGAGAGGGAGAACGATAAAAGACATGTTATGTCCCTCAGACATCACTCTTCGGAAAAAGAAGATGCAAACCAAAAGTAAAGGTACATATCCCTGCCTTAACTGTAACTGCTGTAGCTCAGTTATTAAAGGGGATACCATGAGCCATCCAACAAAAGGGCATAAAGTGCCAATGAAACACATGTCAACATGTAACACAAAGAATGTGGTTACATGGTGAATACCCCTGTGGTAAAGCCTATATGGACAAACCAGCAGGCAGGTAAAAACAAGAATACAGGAACATAAAGAGAATATCCGTAACTATAAACTGAACTCCAACACAGATACAGTGTTATCCAGACATTTTCACGAAAAATAAACATAATGTATCAACAACTGAATGGTGCGTTCTTGAAAAAAATAGAACACCAACAGAGAGGAGGGGATATGAGATTGAAACTGTTAAAAGCTGAGGCTATTTGGATTAAAAATTCCAAAGTATGAAACCAATAGGAATAAACGAGGCATGGTCTGTGAAACCTTTTTTGTAACTATGTAATGAATGCATATATATATACTGGATTGTATCCACTTACAGTGTCTTTTGTATTATAGGTTGCTGATTAAGAAGTACCAGCTGAAATGAAAGCTGGTATGTTTATAATATAGAGAGTATGGTAGGCATAAACAATGCAGTTCCATAATATATTATATATGTACATAGAATAGATGTTTTACATATGTTTTACCAAGGTGGTGGTGATCACGCAAACTGGAATACTTCAATATGGACTTGAATTCATTATGGACATTTTTGGACACTAGTTTGTATTTTTGCACCAATAGGGTGCTTGTATGCACTAATTAGGTTGGAGGGGCGGGTTTTTGTGATGCTTTTAAACCCCATGTGGGAGTCAGTTTATGCTTGAGAAAGGGCACAGTGTTGCCCGAAACAGTCGCAATAAACACTTGCAGATTGGATTGCATATGAGTCCTCTTCCAATTTTTTCCTTATATATGATTATTACTGGTAGACGGTCCAGTGGGAGAGAGACCAACCGAGATAAGGAGGACAGTGGTAGTTATTTTCCTATATATCCATTCATAGTCCCCTATAGTACAGTCCAATTTCTTAATAATTGTAGTTATTGAATAATATGGGCAAACAAGTTTTAGTGTTTCTATAAATCTACGTGCCAACATGTTTTAGAGATGTTTTAAATGTTTTTTTCTTTATTTTTACAAACGTTTATTTTTATTATTATCCACCAGTATTTCGTTTATCTGTTGTATTCAATTAGATCAACTGGACTTGAAGTTTAGTTCTTGAGACGTTTCGCTAGTTATCCACTGGCATTATCGGGCATTCTTGTACAAGTCATTCTGAATTGAAAAGCCAGTCGGATGACTAGCGAAACGTCTTCAAGAACTAAACTTCAAGTCCAGTTGATCTAATTGAAACAACAGATATACCATGACCTGGATAAATGAGAACCTTCACAAGCAGTATTTCGTTTGTTTTAAAATTGCTCTTTGCAGTAGTCTTCTATCCATGATTAGTTAACTCTATTTTCTTAACTTCTAATGACATTTTTGGCGAGATTCTGATCCCCCCCTGTTAATAGACATTAATTATTTTCTGGAAATGATGTATTGGTGGGATGATAAGAAATTGGAATGTCTAAAAATGTAGGAGGAGATCAATGGCCCAGATCCGTCTAAAACCCACGTTAACCTGAAGAAATTTCGGGTTAACGTGGGTTTTAATGATTTTAAGCACAGTGCCATTTCCAAATGTTTTTGGAAATAGCACTGTGCATACGATCCAAACCCCTACCGTTAAGTTTTGCGCTACTTCGTTTAACGGTACAGTTTGTGGAGCATTAAAGTCACGCACCTTACCTTAGCCCGATCCCACTTGCAATTCCTGACTTAATCTCGTTTATGTCAGTTTACTGTAGGCTGGAACGCATCTTCCCGTATGGATCTCCCGATAGTTTTTAGGGATGATCAACATTTTAACAGTTACAATTGTCTCCAACCATGAGTTGTATTGATTTGTCCAACTCTTGGATGTTACCGATGTGTTTTTTTATTAATGATTATACTTACAGGGTTATTCAATAAAATCTTATCGTTAAAAATGGTGCTAATTTTGCTTCAAATGTTAAATAAGATCTGATTGGTTAGGCAAAATTAGCACCATTTTTAACAATTTACTAGTAGTATCAGTGATTTATTGTTATTTAAAGTAGGCCATATATATATTGTTATTTTAAGTAGGTCACAATGCTGAATCTTGTGACACATTTTGTGGTCCAATTGTTATACCCGTTCAATTGATAAAGAAATATTAATGGTGATTGTGGGCAACCTTGTCCAGCTCCATTGAGAGTGAAATGGTTTAGAAACCATGCTCAATATAAGTGTTAGTGCAGAGCCACATTACTACGAAAATATGCAACTAGAAAAGCCAAATGACTACAATTGAGAGAAGTAAAATGGTGGTACACACTTATTTATCTGTGCTTGCTTTGTTATTAATTATTAATGTTTAGTAAGTGCTCCTAATTGCCCCACACCCCTTACCACTGTTTTCTTGTAGTGCCTGCAAAACTTATACTGTAAGTTCTACACTGCCTCAACATGGAGACTGCTTACACATCTCCCCCTCCCTCCCCCTGCCTTGTTTTTTGTGCTGAAACTCTTAATTGTTGCAGAAAATGTGCTGGCAGGCACAAGCCAGATTCCATTTGTGCCTCATTGCCAGTTATAGTTTTGGTTTAGCCAAGATAGTGTTCCCTGCTATTGGTTCTGAGTACCAAGTTCTAGTTCCTGCAGCTTAGTCTTGTTCATTGTTCTTCTCATTGTTCTTCGCATTGTTATCTTGTATTCTTGTCCTTTTCTTTGTCTTCCAGTTCCTGTGATTGCTCCATTGGTGTCCTGGTTTTCAGCTTGCGTCCTAAGTCCTGGGGGTAACCGTGTTTAGCAAGGTTGACAAGTCTCCTGAGAATCGGGGGCTTGTCTATAGGTGAAGACAATGGTGATAGATCGGGGTATATGTGCTGAAGGTAACTCGGGACCCCAGGCAGGGATTCAATGATGATTGTATAGGACCGTAGCCCACCCCCAAGGTTTGTTTGTTAAAAAAGGGTGCAAAACTCTACTTACAATCCTTCGATCTGATTTCAGCCCTCTGCTTGCCTGAACTGCAAACAGGGGGCCTGACCGGCAGTCGTCTCTCTCTGATTTGCTAAGAGGCAGCCAATCACAAACACAGCTGCCGGCAATACAGAATCTGGGGGAACGAAGGATTGTAAGTAGGTTCTGCAGCTTTTTTTACAAATGGACTTGTTTGGGGTGGGTTACACAAAACGAACGGGTTTGGATGGTTAGACCAGCGCTATTTCCGAAAACATTTGGAATGGTCTGTGTCTCATTCCGTCTAAAACCACGTTAACCCGACATTTTTTCCCCACGGAAAAGGGCCATATTGTATCTTCCCCATTGTATTTTGGTTTTAAGCTTATAAAGATCTAGTTTTTAATGTTTTCGCTAGGTAGGATGTGGCAATTATATTACCTGTGAGTAGAAAAATGTTTTGATTCTGTACATTAAATTATGTAATTGTAGTTTAAGATGTTTTAGTTTTTGGACTAAGTCCCTATTATATGTGGTTTTATTTAATGTTTCAGTAATATGATTGTCTACTTTTTCTCTTTGTTGAATACAGTCACCTTTTTATTTTGCTGCTATTTGTATCATATTCCTCTTTTATATATAAAGCCTTATGAGCATTCAAAATTGTGGAATAAAACTTCATTATTAACATTAAAGCACTATAGTGGGAAAATGAACTTTTTTTTTCTTTCTTTCAATGTGTTCTAATTCCCCACATCCCCCAGAGTGTCTTCACTTTTTCAGATTCCTCTCTGTCCTGAGATACACCAGTTAGAAGAATATGTGATGCATTCCTTCTACTCTCTACTGAACTGTCAATCAAATCCGACGTTTATTCTCCCCCCCCCCTCCCTGCTCTGTAATAAACATAGAGATAAGAGCATTAGCAGGGGGAGAGAGGTAGCTTTGATGGTAGATATAGGTGCGCACTTGACCCCCCTTCTTAATAGCTTTCACTGATTGATAATGGGTCACAAAGTAAGAGATCGTAAACTGTACTGTTCTCCTTCTTCTTCCTGTCTCCAGGACGCTTGCTTTCTATTGGCCACTGGGCGGAGTGTTTTTACGGATGTTGAACTTTTAACTCCTTGCACATGATAAGCTTGTCGTTAGCCGGAGTTGAACATGGAGGAGGTAACAGAGGGAGGGGGAAGGGGTATGTGCTGCACACAGATCTGACACCATGGTTAAACAGAGTCACTGACAGAGATAGGATTAAGGCAGCACAGAGAACATGAATTTAACTTTGCAAAGGGGCAATTGTTTTTTTCACTATAGATCCCTTTAATTGTAAAATATTGTTGGATATGCTTTAATGGAATGTTGGGTTGTATTTTTCTATGATAGTCCTAGTTAGGAGCATAGTCGACCATAGAATGTCACATTTCATTTATATTCCTTGAATAGCATTTATAGTGACTTGTAATCTTTTCTTGAATGGTAAAGTAATTTCTCTTTCTATATCTTGTATAATTTTTATTATATATTAGGATATAAACTTTGCCAAGCATAAAACGATTCTTCTTATAATAGTTATTTTTAGTTAATTTATTGAGTTGTCTTTTACTGTTATAGTATTCTGGGATTACATTTTTGGTGTGTTAGGCGTTTTTAATCATTTTCATTTTCCATTTTTATTGGTGCGTAAATATTAAATGTGTATACCAACCATTAAAAGACATCTTGGATGTAAAATAACATATTTTATTGGCTTACTAAAATTTTGCTTTCATCAACGGCTAACACGGTACAATTCTCCACTACTAAACCATCAATAACACATTTTATATAGTATATCTTGCAGCAGGGTATATAATGCTTTCAGTTAACAACAATCAGGGCGCAGACCCTGCAACCACAAGGGGGCCCGTCTTCTTATTTTTCCTATGACGATATACCTCCTCCCAGAAAACCACTATAGATGAAGCAGGGAAAGGGCCCCATCATAGTTTTGCTGGGGACCCAGTGATTTCTAGTTACGCCACTGAGGAAATACTATGTATTTTTACTGCTATCATACCCCATCTTTTCTTCTTCTTAAAGGTTGCATTAAATATACATGGGAATCTCCTGTGCAAACAATTCATGTGGGGATGTGTGCTGAAGTGAGTATCTTGAACACATAACATGTCCATTTCAAGTATGAGAGCTTCCCTCCACATACGGCATCTATTGAATTGACTTTTTAGTCCCTCCACATTGATAGTTGAGAAGTACCATCACACGCATATATTTAGAAGTATACGGTATTTGGTAACTAGTAGCTAACACCATAATATGAAGGGGCTATTATTGTTGTAGTATGAATTAAGAAGTTGAAAGTCTATTTATTGGGATAGTTACTTAAGTGATCCATTTGCTTGTTATCTTCACACAGGATTTGATAGGGATTGCTAGAGGGATCCTTTAGAAGGGAATTGGTTACAAGTGAAACCGTATTATGACGTTATGGGAAATTATGGAAAACCATATTATATGAAAGCAGGAGCCAAAGGCCTGGATTCATGGAGAAAGCAATATCTGTCATATTGTAAGTTACGATCTAGTGCATGGCTCTGTCTGTAGAAACCATGAATGGAATTGTATTATCCAGATGGGCTGAGGGTGTGGGGTCAAGGGGACATTCTAGAAGTGGCAAATGATGGGTTAACTACATGGGATTGGCCATGTCTATTAACTGTACTTTGTATACTATTATTGTGTTACTGTATCTTATCAGTGTACATTTCCACATTACGTGTGCAGTACTGTATTATTTTAGACCCTAAGGCCTATAAAGGCTAAGGGTATCTACTGTTCTATCTTCCTATAGTGAAACAGTTTGTGTTGAGGGACTATTTGCGAGTACATTATGTCCATTAAGGGAGTTTATTCTTTCATTAAATTGTTTTCTTGTAAGTAAGTCTTAGACTGCCTGTTAAGTAGTATATTTAGTTTTGGGTAGTTGATAAATATCATTGCATATATAATAAATGTCCCGCTTTTCAATGGAGCAACAGTGGAATATATCCTTATAAATCACTCTACTACTGTTTAGTGATTTTTCTAAGAACATATACCACTGCTGCTCTATTCATTTTCTGCCCTTCTTCCACTAGTGTACTGACAACTTCCTCTGCACGCTCTGCTTAAATTCACCCCACACTGACAGTTTACTGGGTGAGGGAAGGATTTTAAATTAACGGCTGAGAGAAGATTTTCTGACAAGTGAAAGTCTTGTGTTTTATCAATCTTTTTTATTGCAGAAGGTCTGGTAAAAAGGAAGGAGAATGAAAGGGGAGCTGGAAAATTGAGAGGAAAGGCTGCCAGGAGGATGTCCTAAGAATTAGATCTGGTATGTATACATTAAAGAGCACTAAACTCCCTTAAAGCCAGAAAAATAACTTTTTGCCATTCGTTTGTATATTCACAGGGAGGTGAAAACGCTTATTCCACCCTCCTGTGAATAATTACGCTCGGGGACCTGGAACTTACCTTACCTGCCGCCCTCCACTGCAACGCCGCTCGTCCCGACCACGCGCCCTATTTTTAGTGTTCCTTAATCTATTTTATACAGGGCTGACAGGGTGGTTACTTGTATTTAGTTTATTATTAGGTGAAATGATACTGCTGGTTAGGGATTTAGCAAAGGGACTAGCCAGCAAATATTTTTTTTTAACTATATATTTATAAGAAATAATATGCCCCTTACAGTGTAATAGAAGGTTTATAAAGTCAACTCGTAGTTTCCTGCCCTGTATAAAAACTGCGACCTCCTACCTCTATATGGACAGGGAACTCCCCCTATCCCTTATTTTATCAGCTGCAAAGTCTGGTATCAAATTTCTAAATAATTGTTCCTCATCATTTTCCATGTTTATTTTTGATGTCTTCTTTTATTCCCTGATGTTAATGTTACTTTGTATATTTTCTAGCTGAGTGGTAATAGTCTGTGTATTGGTTGTTCAGATTGAGGAGTATTTAATATATCATTTAGTTTGCATATATAAAGGCTGCTCTTATTTGTTATTTTAGTATTTTGTTTAGTTTATGCATGTACTGACATTTGTATTATCACCATTACATGTGAATAAGTCCTCTATTAGTGATCTTTCGAAGGGTTGTTTTCCCACCATCTTTGTCACAGTGAATCATAACTTTGTGTGGGTTTTTTTTAACTGATTCTAGTGAACTATGTTAAGCTGTAGGCAAATCTGATTACATTTTATTTTACAGGCGATGTTGGAGCTGACCATGTAATTATATAGTGGATAATGCACCCCCAACTGTAAATTATAAGGATATTAGAAGTGACGAGGAGTTCCGTGACCATATAAAAGCACGAGGCCGCAGGCCGAGTACCTTTTATAGGGCACAGACTCCAAGGTGACTTCTAATATCCTTATAATTTACAGTTTCGGGGTGCATTATTTATTATAACCTACCCCTTTGTGGCTTCTGTTTTCCTCTCCCTCCGAACTGTAAGATTATAAGGCTATAATCTTACAGTTCCTACCATAAAAAACCACTACAGGGGTAGGTTATAAGTAAATGGCTTCCAATGTGTATTACCTACACTCGATTATAAACCGACCAGAGTTAAACACGAGGTACCTAATTTTACCTAAAAAATGATGCCTTTTTTTTGTTTGCCTTTTCCTACCTTTCCAGCAGCTGCTCACTCCCATAGTTCTGCGCTTCTGGATGACATCACTACTCGTCTCTGGGAATGAGAGCCCCAAGTAGTACTTTATCCAGCAGAGCCGAGGATAACGGGATGACAGCCGCCAGACAAGGTAGAGAAGGGCTTGACTGAGTATAAACCAAGGTAAGATTTATACGTGTAGTATTTTTCTTTAAGTATAATCCTTTTGGTAAACCCCGCTTTGAGCCTGTTGCTGGAGCTTGTCTAAGATATGAGTGTCTGCTGTGCTCCTCGTTTTCCTTGTGTATGGCATATATTGTGCATCTATACCTATGGATGTAAGAGCATAAAACGTTGGGCCATATTTCTAAAGGTGCGGTATCGCTTTTTACCGATACTGCACCTTTAATGATCGATAAATTAATGATAACGATTGTAAATCAATGATATCGATTGTAAATCTACGATAACACGATCATGGATTTACGTTTCTACGTCTAATCATGGAGTTTACTACCGCATGGTATTCTACGACCGAATGTTTGTTAATTAACGAATGTTCGTGTAAATGTACAACCTCGGGCGTACATTTACGGCCACTGTCCTACATTATTTTTTTATAACATATTTTATTGATTTTGAATGTACAGTATATTAAAAAAAAAATTAATAATATACATAATACAACAAATATAATATTCTTTTACAATATCTTGTGAGAAAAGATAATTTTTTAGGGGTAAGTAAAAGCACTTGTTATCACATATATTGGTTTTCTCTCGAATATTTCTCCATTTTGATATGGTATATATTTTACATGGATCTTTCATCCGTATACCAGTATCCCAATTCTGTAGAACTTAACAAAATCCCTATGAGCAAGCAAATGTTTTTTCATAAAACGTACTGTTGGTAAGAGATGTTTTGTAGCTCCTTAAATTTGGTGTTTTATTTGTCAACCAATATTTTATTATAAGATCTTCATAATGGTATATATGTGGTAAATAATCATTTCGGTTATCCGGGTAAACGTTAGTCCAATGTTTAGTAATGTAGTAGTGAGGTTAATTTTGGTTTTGGTTTTAAAAAGGTTGTTAATAAAATATTCTATTTTAAACCAGATCTTTTTGGTGTTTGACCTCCCATAGTTACACGGAGTGTATATTTAGGGAGTGTAATTCTATCTGTGCCCAGAATGGAAGCTTTGTTTTAGCTTTTCATTTTGGAGTGCCACTCCCCCTGCTTGTCTATTTTAATGAGGGTTTGCCAATTTTATTCTTGTTTTTTATTATTCCAAATGAAAGTTGAGATTAGGTTGTCGATTTTTTTAAATTGTTGGGTATGAGAATTGGTAGGGTCCCAATTTAGTAGTTGGGGTATCATAGACATTTTGACAATGGCTATTTTGTTAGCCTGATAGATACTTTGTGTTCCAGAGTTGGAAATCAGAATATGTTTGTCTAGAAATTTTCGAAATTGATATGGTATAGTTTATCTATATAGTATTTTGTTTTATCCCTAGATATTCTATTTTTTCTTCAGCCCGTATGTAATCATTATGGCTTTTAAAAATGTTTGTAGAGCTATTGATGTGTTGATTTGTAGTTTGTTGGATTTGGAACTATTCATTAAAGTAATAGAATTATTTAAGGGTGTTTTGTAGGTGGATTAAGGATTAATAGGTTCCTATTTGCTATTATAATACCATTCGCGTAAGACTTATTTTATGTGTTGGTTGCCTATTTTAATCCCTTTATATTTGGGTTTATATATATGTTTCAGTAAGGTAGTTTCTGATCTTAGTCTTAAAAATGAGCAGCACAGGTGCATGGTCTGAAATAGTTATATTTTGGATGTTTGTGCTTATTATGTTTTGTAGTAGCCATTTATCTATACTAATAAAAGGCAAAGCCCTCACTCACTCACTCACTCACTCATCACTAATTCAGTATAGATAAATGGCTACTACAAAACATAATAACACAAACATCCAAATATACTATTTCAGACCATGCACCTGTGCTGCTACAAATAAACACAAAAACAACACACCCAACACCCAACAACTAATTGGGAGATTAAATCCATATCTATTAACCAACACCAAAACAAAAGAGCAAATTGAAAAACAACTCATGGAATACTTTGAAATAAATACTATGATCAAACCTCCCCATTTAACGTATGGAACTCACACAAAGCGTATTGAGAGGAATATTTATCACAATACATCATATCAAAAAAAGAAAAGAGAAGAACAGAGAATCAATCTCCTTAACAAATCACCGAACTAGAAAATAAACACAAATAACCCTAACCAAGAAACATACGATCACCTCAACCAAACCAGAACACAACTTCACCACAAATCTATACACATTTGACAAACTTCTTAGAGAACAAAAGCAACATTTTACGCACAAACCTAAAAGACCAGCAAGGCACTAGCAAACAAGTTTAAAAACAACAAATAAAATCCAAAATATCCTATATCACAATACAGGGAGAAAAAATAACAACCCACAACAAATTGCAAACTCCTTTGCAAAATACAATGAAACACAGTTCTTATCGTAAAAATGGTGCTATTTTGCCCAACCAATCAGATGTTAGTTTTTCAAATGTTAAATAAGATCTGATTGTTGGGGAAAAATTAGCACCATTTAAATGATAAGAACTTTTATTGAACTCCCTGTATATAATCTAAAAAAGATAAAACAATCACATCCCAATAAACACGAAATAGACAAATTCCTAGAAACACTAAACATACCAAAACTATTAAATCCTCCCAAATAGAATCTCTTAACAAACCCATACAAAAATCAAAATTTTCAAAGCCTTTTTAACCTACCCTCAACAAAGCACCTGGATGTGACGGATAAACTACAGAATACTATAAAACGTTTCAACATACCTTATACCCCATTTACACACAATATTCAACAACGCAGTGGAACAAAATGGATTTCCTAAAGAGATGCTACAACAATGATAGTCCCAATATTAAAACCAAACAAAGACCCATACACTATTAAATGTAGGTATAAAATATATGCCAAAATTAGCCTATCGACTCCAATCATTCCTACCCGACCTAATATCGACGATCAAGTAGGCTTTATATACAAATGACAACCATATGAAAACACGAGATTTATTACATTATTAATTGGTCAGAATCACAATATAACAGCTTTAATATAACACTTGATGCAGAAAAAGCCTTTGCCGAATAAATTGGAAATATATGGAGAGGCTGCAAAAATTGAATTTTAAAGGATGGATCCTAAAGGCCATATTAACTCTATACTCCAGTCCGACTGGACAAATAACATATCCAGTATGCTATCACTAACCTTTAATATCACAAACGGTACAAGGCCAGGTTGCCATTATTGCCCTTGATATTTAACCTAATGATAGACCCTAGCTGAAAACATATATATAACCCAATATAAAGGGAATTAAAATGCAACCAAACACATAAATAAGTCTTTACGCGAATGGTATTATAATGCAATAATGGACCTATTACATCCTTAATCCCACCTACAAAACACCCTAAAATATTCTATAACTTTAAATGAATAGTTCCAAATCCAACAACTACAAATCACACATCAATAGCTCTACAAACATTTTTAAAAGCCATATATGATTACATACGGGCTGAAGAAAATATAGAATATCTAGGGATAAACAAAATACTATATAGATAAACTATACCATATCAATTTCGAAAATCTTCTAAACAAACTAATTTCTGATTTCCAACTCTGGAACACAAAGTATCTATCATGGCTAAACAAATAGCCATTGTCAAAATGTCATGATACCCCAACTAATTTTGGGACCCTACAATTCTCATACCCAACGAATTCTTCAACAAAATCGACAACCTAATCTCAACTTTCATTTGGAATAAAAAACCAAGAATAAATTGGCAAACCCTCATTAAAACTAGACAGCAGGGAGTGGCACTCCCAAAAATGAAAGACTACAACAAAGCTTCCATTCTGGGCACAGATAGAATTACACCCCTAAATATACCACTTCCTAGTATACTATGGGAGGTCAAACACCAAAAAGATCTGGTTTAAAATAGAATTTTATTAACAACCTTTTTAAAACCAAACCAAAATTAACCTCAACTAGCATTACTAAACATTGGACTAAACGTTTACCCGGATAACCAGAAATGCTTTATTTACCACATATATACCATTATGAAGACTCTTATAAAAAAATATTGTTTGACATAAAACACCAAATTTAAAGGAGCTACAAATCTTACCAACAGTACGTTATATGAAAACACTTTGCTGCTCATAGGGATTGTTTGTTAAGTTCTACAGAAATTGGGAATACTGGTATACGGATGAAAGATCCATGTAAAATAATACCTAATCAAAATGGAGAAATATTCGAGAGAAACCAATATATGTGATAACAAGTGCTTTTACTCCCCCTAAAAATTATCTTTTCTCACAATATTGTAAAAGAATATTAATTTGTTGTTTTGTATATTATGTAATTTTTTTTTTATATACTGTACATTCAAAATCAATAAAATATTGTTATAAAAAATAATGTGGACAGTGGCCGTAAATGTACGCCCGAGTTGTACATTTACACTGAACATTCGTTAATTAACAAACATTCGGTCGTAGAATACCATGCGGTAGTAAACTCCATGATTAGACGTAGAAAACGTAAATCCATGATCTTGTTATCGTAGATTTACAATCGATATCATTGATTTTACAACGTTATCATTAATTATCGATCATTAAAGGTGCAGTATCGTAAAAAGCGATACCGCACCTTTAGAAATATGGCCCAACGTTTTATGCTCTTACATCCATAGGTATAGATCACAATATATGCCATACACAAGGAAAACGAGAGCACAGCCAGACACTCCATATCTTAGACAAGCTCCAGCAACAGGCTCAAAGGGGGTTTACCAAAGGATTATACTAAAGAAAAATACTACACGTATAAATCTTACCTTGGTTTATACTCAAGTCAAGCCCTTCTCCTACCTTGTCTGGCGGCTGCTCACTCCGTTATCCTCGGCTCTGCTGGATAATGTCACTACTTGGGGCCTCTCACTTCCCAGAGACGAGTAGTGATGTCATCCAGAAGCGCAGACAATGCGAGTGACAGCTGCTGGACAAGGTAGAAAGGCAACAAAAAAAAGGCATCATTTTTTAGGTAAAATTAGGTACCTCGGTTTATACTCTGGTCGTTTATAATCGATGTAAAGGTAATACACATTGGAAGCCATTTACTTATAACCTACCCCTGTAGTGGTTTTTTATGGTAGGAACTGTAAGATTATAGCCTTATATATCTTACATTCGAGGAGAGAAGGAAAACAGAAGCCACAAAGGGTAGGTATAATAAATAATGCACCCCGAACTGTAAATTATAAGGATATTAGAAGTCACCTTGGAGTTCTGTGCCCTATAAAAGGTACTCGGCCTGCGCCTCGTTCTTTATATGGTCACGGAACTCCTCGGTCACTTCTAATTCCTTATAATTTACAGTTGGGGGTGCATTATCCACTATATAATTACCATGGTCAGCTCCAACATCGCCTGTAAAATAAAATGTAATCAGATTTGCCCAGCTTACATATTCACTTAGAATCAGTTAAAAAAACCCCACAAAGTTATGATTCACTGTGACAAAGATGGTGGGAAAACAACCCTTCGAAAGATCACTAATAGAGGACTTATTCACATGTAATGGTGATAATACAATGTCAGTACATGCATAAACTAAACAAAATACTAAAATACCAAATAAAGAGCAGCCTTCTATATATGCAAACTAAATGATATATTAAATACTCCTCAATCTGAACAACCAATTACACAGACTATTACCACTCAGCTAGAAAATAACAAAGTAACATTACATCAGGAATAAAAGAAGACATCAAAAATAACTTTGGAAAATATGAGGAACATTATTTAGAAATTTGATACCAGACTTTGCAGCTGATAAATAAGGGATAGGGAGGAGTTCCCTGTCCATATAGAGGTAGGAGGTCGCAGTTCTTTTATACAGGGCAGGAAACTACGAGTTGACTTATAAACCTTATTACATCGTAAGGGGCTATATTTTCTATAATATATAAGTTAAAAAAATATTTGCTGGCTAGTCCCTTTGCTAAATCCCTAACCAGCAGTTATCTATTCACTAATAACTAAACTAAATACAAGTTACCACCCTGTCAGCCCTGTATAAAATAGATTAAAGGACACTAAAAATAGGGCGCGTGGTCGGGACAGAGCGGCTTGCAGTGGAGCGGCGGTAAGGTAAGTTCCAGGTCCCCAGCGTAATATTATTCACAGGGAGGTGGAATAAGCGTTCTCACCTCCCTGTGATAATACAAACGAATGGCAAATAGTTATTTTTCTGGCTTTAAGGGAGTTTAGTGTCTCTTTAATGTATACATACCAGACTTTAACTTCTAAGGACATCCTCCTGGCAGCCTTTCCTCTTCAATTTTCCAGCTCCCCTTTCATTTCTCCTTCCCCTTTTTACCAGCACCTCCCTGCAATAAAAAGATTGATAAAACACACAGACTTTCACTTGTCAGAAAATCCTTCTCTCAGCCGTTAATTTAAAATCCTTCCCTCACCCAGTAACTGTCAGCTGTGCGGGTGAATTTAAGCAGAGCGTGCGAGAGTTGTCAGTACACTAGTGGAAGGGCAGAAAATGAATAGGGAGCAGCATGGTATATGTTCTAAAAATCACTAATCACGTGTAGAGTGAATTTATAAGGATATTTCCACTGTTGCTCCCATTGAAAAGCGGACATTTATATATTATGCAATGAATATTATCAACTACCCAAAACTAAATATACTACTTAACAGCAGTCTTCTAAGACTTACTTACAAGAAAACAATTTAATGAAAGAAATAAACTCCCTTAATGGACATACAATGTACTCGCAAATAGCTCCCTCCAACCAACAGTAACTGTTTTCACTATCAGAAGGAGTGACAGTAGATACCCTTAGCCTTATAGGCCTTAGGGTCTAAATAATACAGTACTGCACACGTAATGTGGAAATGTACACTGATAAGATACAGTAACCATATAGTATACATAAGTACAGTTTAATAGACATGGCCAATCCCATGTAGTTAACCCATCATTTGCCACTTCTAGAATGTCCCCTTGACCCCACACCCTCAGCCCCATCTGGATAATACAATTCCATTCATGGTTTCTACAGACAGAGCCATAAGCCCTCAGATCGTAACTTACTATGACAGATATTGCTTTCTCCATGAATCCAGGCCCTCTGGCTCCTGCTTTCATATATATGGTTTTCCATAATTTCCCATACGTCATTAATACGGTTTCATTGTAACCATTCCCTTTAAAGGATCCCTCTAGCAATCCCTATCAAATCCTGTGTGAAGATAACAAGCAAATGGATCACTTGTTAACTATCCCATAATAGACTTTTCCAACTTCTTAATTCATACTACAACAATAATAGCCCCTCATAATTATGGTTAGCTACTAAGTTACCAAATACCGTATACTTCATAATATTTCGTGTGATGGTACTTCTCAACTATCAATGTGAGGGGACTAAAAAGTCAATTCAATAGATGCCGTATGTGGAGGGAAGCTCTCATACTTGAAATGGACATGTTATGTGTTCAAGATACTCACTTCAGCACACATCCCACATGAATTGTTTGCACAGGAGATTCCCATGTATATTTAATGCAACCTTTAAGAAGAAGAAATGGGGGATTATGAATAGCAGTTAAAAATACATTAGTATTTTCCTCAGTGGCGTAACTAGAAATCCCTGGGTCCCCCAGCAAACTAAATGAGGGGCCCTTTCCCTGCTTCATCTATAGTGGTTTCTGGGAGGAGGCTATATCTGTCTAGGAAAAATAAGAAGACCCCCCTTGGTTTGCAGGGTCTGCGCCCCTGATTTGTTGAACTGAAAGCATTATATACCCTGCTGCAAGATACTATTATAAAATGTGTTATTGATGGTTTGTAGTGGAGAATTGTACCGTGTTAGCCGTTGATGAAGCAAAATTTTAGTAAGCCAATAAAATATGTTATTTTACATCCAAGATGTCTTATTATGGTTGGTATACACATTTAATATTACGCACCAATAAAATGGAAAATGAAAATGATTAAAAACGCCTAACAACCCCAAAATGTAATCCCAGATACTACTAACAGTAAAAGACAACTCAATAAATTAACTAATAATAACTATTATAAGAAGAATCGTTTGATCTTGGCAAAGTTTATATCCCTTAGAGAGAAATTACTTTACCCATTCAAGAAAAGATTTACAAGTCACATATAAATGGCTATTACAAGAATATATAAGCTGAAATTGGTGAATTCTCGGTCGGACTATGCCCTATAACTAGGACTATCATAGAAAAATACAACCCAACATTCCATTAAGCATATCCAACAATATTTTACAATTAAAGGGCATCTATAGTGAAAAAACACACTTGCCCCTTTGCAAAGTTAAATTCATGTTCTCTGTGCTGCCTTAATCCTATCTCTGTCAGTGACTCTGTTAACCATGGTGTCAGATCTGTGTGCAGCACTACCCCCTTCCCCCTCCCTCTGTTACCTCCTCCATGTCTCAACTCCGGCTAACCGACAAGCTTATCATGTGCATTAGGATTAAAAGTTCAACATCCTGAAAAACACACTCCCCCACGTGGCCAATAGAAAGCAAGCTGTCCTGGAGACACGAAGAAGAAGGAGAACAGTACAGTTTACGATCTCTTACTTTGTGACCCATTATCAATCATGGAAAGCTATTAAGAAGGGGGGTCAAGTGCAGCCTTATCTACCATCAAAGCTACCCTCTCCCCCTGCTAATGCTCTTACTCTATGTTTATTACAGAGCAGGGGGGGGGGGGGGAGAATCACGTCACAGGGATTTGATTGACAGTTCAAGTAGGAGTAGAGGAATGCATCACATATTCTTCTAACTGGTGTATCTCAGGACAGAGAGGGAATCTGAAAAAAGTGAAGACACTCTGGGGGATGTGGGAATATAGAACACATGGAAAGAAAGAAAAAAAAAGTTCATTTTCCCACTATAGTGCCCTTTAATGTTAATAATGAAGTTATTTATTCCACAATTTTGAATGCTCATAAGGCTTATATATATATAAGAGGAATTTGATACAAATAGCGCAAATAAAAAGGTGACTGTATTCAACAAGAGAAAAAGTAGACAATCATATTACTGAAACATTAAATAAAACCACATATAATAGGGACTTAGTCCAAAACTAAACATCTTAAACACAATTACATAATTTTAATGTACAAATCAAAACATTTTTCTACTCACAAGGTAATATAATATTGCCACATCCTACCTAGCGAAACATTAAAAACTAGATCTTTATAAGCTTAAAACCAAAATACAATGGGGAAGATACAAATGCCCTTTTCCGTGGGGAAAAAAAGTCGGGTTAACGTGGTTTTAGACGGAATTTAGAGCACAGCACCATTTCCAATGTTTTCGGAAATAGCGCTGTGCAACCACCAAAACCCCGTTACGTTTTGTGTAACCCACCCCAAACTAAGTCCATTGTAAAAAAAGCTGCAGAACTCACTTACATCCTTCGTTCCCCCAGCATTCTGTATTGCCGCAGCTGTGTTTGTGATTGGTGCTCTCTTAGCATTCAAGAGAGGCGACTGCCGGTCAGGCCCCCTGTTTGCAGTTCAGGCAAGCAGAGGCTGAAATCAGATCGAAGGATTGTAAGTAGAGTTTTGCACCCTTTTTTAACAACAAACCTTGGGGGTGGGCTACGGTCAATACATCATCATTGAAATCCCTGCCGGGGTCCCAGAGTATACCTTCAGCACATATACCCCGATCTATCACCATTGTCTTCACCATATACAACCCCGATCTTCAGAGACTTGTCACGCCTTGCTAAACACGGTTCCCCCAGGACTTAGACGCAAGCTAAAACCAGGACACCAATGGAGCAATCACAGGAACTGAAACAAGAAAAGGACAAGAATACAAGATAACAATGCGAAGAACAATGAGAAGAACAATGAACAAGACTAAGCTGCAGGAACTAGAACTTGCTACTAGAACCATAGCAGGAACACTATCTTGGCTAAACCAAAACTATAACTACTGGCAATGAGCACAAATGGAATCTGGCTTGTGCCTGCCACACATTTTCTGAAACATTAAGAGTTTCAGCACAAAAAACAAGGCAGGGGGAGGGAGGGGGAGATGTGTAAGCATCTCCATGTTGAGCATGGTGAACTTACAGTATAAGTTTTGCAGGCACTACAAGAAAACAGTGAGTAAGGGGTTGGGGCAATTAGGAGCACTCTAAACATTAATAATTTATAACAAAGCAAGCACAGATAAATAAGTGTGTACCACCATTTTACTTCTCTCAAATTGTAGTCATTTGGCTTTTCTAGTTGCATATTTCTGTAGTAATGTGGCTCTGCACTAACACTTATATTGAGCATGGTTTCTAACCATTTCACTCTCAAATGGAGCTGGACAAGGTTGCCCACAATCACCATTAATATTTCTTTATCATTGAATCGGGTATAACAATTGGACCACAAAATTGGTTCACAAGATTCAGCATTGTGACCTCTTAAAATAACAATATATATATGGCCTACTTTAAATACAATAAATCACTGATACTACTAGTAAATTGTTAAAATGGTGCTAATTTTGCCTCAACCAATCAGATCTTATTTAACATTTGAAAGCAAAATTAGCACCTTTTTAACGATAAGAACTTTTATTGAATAACCCTGAAGTAAATCCATTATAAAAAACACATCGGTAACATCCAAGTTGGACAAATCAATACACTCATGGTTGGAGACATTGTAACTGTTAAAATGTTGATCATCCCTAAATACTATCCGGGAATCCAATACGGGAAGATGCGTTCCAGCAATACAGTAACTGACATAAACGAGATTAAGTCAGGAATTGCAATGTGGGATCGGGCTAAGGTAAGGTGCGTGACTTTAATGCTCCACACCTGTACCGTTAAACGAAATAGCGCAAAACTTAACGGTAGGGTTTTGGATCGTTAGCACAGTGCTATTTCCAAAAACATTGGAAATGGCACTGTGCTTTAAAATCCATCTAAAACCCACGTTAACCCAAATTTCTTCAGGTTAACGTGGGTTTTAGACGGATCTGGGCCATATTGAATCTCCTCCTACATTTTTAGATCTATTCAATTTTCTTATCATCCCACCAATTACATCATTTCCAGAAAATAATTAATGTCTTATTACAGGGGGGATCAAATCTCCCAAAAATGTCATTAGAAGTAAGAAAATAGAGTTAACTAATCATATAGAAGACTACTGCAAAGCAGCAATTTTAAAACAAACGAAATACTGCTTGTGAGGTTCTCATTTATCCAGGTCATGGTATATCTGTTGTATTCAATTAGATCAACGGACTTGAAGTTTAGTTCTTGAAGACGTTTCGCTAGTCATCCGACTGGCTTTTCTCATTCAGAATGACTTGTACAAGAATGCCCGATAATGCCAGTGGATAACTAGCGAAACGTCTTCAAGAACTAAACTTCAAGTCCAGTTGATCTATTGAATACAACAATAAACGAATATCTGGTGGATTAATATAAAAAAAACGTTTTTAAATATAAAAAAAACATCTTAAAACATCTAAAACATGTGGCACGTAGATTTATAGAAACACTAAAACTGTTTTGCCCATATTATTCAATAACTACAATTATTAAGATTTGGACTGTACTATAGGGGACTATGAATGGATATATAGGAAATAACTACCACTGTCCTCCTTATCTCGGTTGGTCTCTCTCCCCACTGGACCGTCTACCAGTAATAATCATATTAAGGAAAAATTGGAAGAGGACTCATATGCAATCCAATCTGCAAGTGTTTTGCGACATGTTTCGGGCAACACTGTGCCCTTTCTCAAGCATAAACTGACTCCCCACATGGGAGTTTAAATAGCATCACAAAAACCCGCCCCTCAACTATTAGTGCATACAAGCACCCATTGGTGCAAAGAATACAAACTTAGTGTCCAAAAATGTCCATAATGAATTCAGTCCATATTGAAGTTCCAGTTTGCGTGACACCACCACCTTGGTAAAAACATATGTAAAACATCTATACTATGTACATATATATATCTTATTTGGAACTGCACTGTTTTATCCTACCTACTCATTCTATATATAACATACCAGCTTTCATTTCAGCTGGTACTTCTTAATCAGCAACCTAATACAAAAGACACTGTAAGTGGATACATCCATGTATCTATATATAGCATCATTACAAGTTACAAAAAAGGTTTCACAGACCATGCCTCGTTTATTCCTATTGGTTTCATACTTTGGAATTTTTTAATCCAAATAGCCTCAGCTTTTAACAGTTTCAATCTCATATCCCCTCCTCTCTGTTGGTGTTTCTATTTTTTCAAGAACGCACCATTTCAGTTGTTGATAATTATGTTTATTTTCGTGAAAATGTCTGGATACCACTGTATCTGTGTTGGAGTTCAGTTTATAGTTACGGATATCTCCTTTATGTTCCTGTATTCTTGTTTTTACCTGCCTGCTGGTTTGTCCTATATGCTTTACCACAGGGGATTTCACCATGTACCACATTCTTTGTGTTACATGTTGACATGTGTTTCATTGGCACTTTATGCCCTTTGTTGGATGGCTCATGGTATCCCCTTAATAACTGAGCTAAGCAGTTACAGTTAAGGCAGGGATATGTACCTTTACTTTGGTTTGCATCTTCTTTTTCCAAGAGTGATGTCTGAGGGACATAACATGTCTTTTATCGTTCTCCTCTCTTATAGCAGAAGCGTACCGGTTTTTGAAACAGGTTGCCAAATTTAGTATCCTGTCTCAGTATAGGCCAATTTTTTAATGATTGCTTCAATTCCCTTGCTTGGTTTACCGTATTTAGTTACAATAGTGTGCGTCTCTTGATCTTTTTCTTTCTTGTTCTGTTTCAGGAGCTCCCTCTTTTTTACTCCTTAACTTCTAATTTGGCTTGTTCAGTATTTTGTGACTATACCCTTTCTCGAGGAATTGTTACTAATTGTGTGGGAGGCTTTTTTGTACAGTGTTTCACTGTTCTTTAGCTCTATGAATGGGCCGTTTTGGATCCCTTTAAAAACCTTTGGTGATGGAAACTCTGGGCTAGTAGTAAATTATTTTATCTGTGGGTTTGGTACAGGTCGTTATAATTTTCCCGTTATGTACGTGTAGCCTTACATCCAGGAAGGGTATACTTTCTTTAGATACTTCGTACGTGAATTTGATCGTATGTGTGTGCTTATTGCTTTGGACATCATTTCATGAATTGATGATATGGCCCCTCTCCATATCATGAGTATATCATCCACAAACCTAAAGTACGACTTGATGTACTTATTATATGGTGTACTTTTTATGAAGAGTTTTCTTGTCTTAGTTTTGGATGAACAAATTGGCAAAGGACGGCGCTACGGTCGCGCCATTGATGTACCTTGGGCTTGCCAATAAACTGATCCAGAAAACGGAAGTAGTTTTTCTTAAGGACACTTCTAGGCAGTCAAGTAGAAAATAGATTTGGGCAGTGGGTAATTCTGTAGATAGGAGGCACTCTTCTATACATCTCAACCCTTCTTCTTGTGTATGGAGGTGTATAGTGATTGTATATCAATCCCACATAAATAGGTCTCTTCACCTAGTGGGCCAATCTCATTCAACTGTTCGCAAATCTGTTGTATCTTTAACACAAGTGGGTATACTTAGTGCTAGTGGTTGAAGGTACTGGTCCACGAATTGTGAGAGAGGTTAAAGGACTGACCCTATACCCGGACTTAGGTCACCCTGGGGTTGGGTTAGTCTTTTATAAATTTTAGGGAGTGTGTACACTGGTATTCTTGGACACTCTGTTTTCAGGAAACCCCTTTCCATTTCACTTATAACATGATTTGTTGCTGCTTCATCAACCATCAAATCTATAACTCTTTTATTTCCCATATGGGGGTCGTGAAAGCATTTTACGTAATGACCAGGGGTGTGCAATTGTCTGAGGATTTCTGTTTCGTAGTCTGCTCTATCCATAATGACTATAGCAACCTCCTTTATCCGTTTCCTTCCTTATCACTACTTTATCTATTTTTGTAATGATTTCATGCTTCTTTTTCTTTAAGATCAGATTCGATGGTGGTTTGCTTTTACTCATAAATGTTTGAGCCTCTTCCACTACAAGTTTAACATGTCTAGGTTTGTACTTTGTATCTCAGGGATAAATTACTTTATTCCTGAGTGAGGGTAATGGCATGGAATTTTCATGGTCTTTAAAAACATTTTAATTTTAACCTCCTTATTGACTTCAAAAAGTCAATTTCCCATTCAATCGGGTCTAATGTGTAACTGGGTACAAAACCTAGCCCTTCTGCAATACAGACATATCTTCATACTTAAACTGTAAGATGATATGTTTACAATTAAATCATTTACCTCTAGGTTTCTCCTTGCCTCCTTGGGTACATCTCCCTCCTTTGTGGTGGTGGTCTTTGGTTCCTCTTGTTGTAGTTCTGCCGCTTCCCCCTGTCTGTGTCTGACGAATCCAGTTCTAAAAAAGACGGCTGGTGGTCCCCTTGGCTGCTGTCCCCTTCGCTGCTGGATCGTGTCAGTTGCGATCCATCCTCCTCCAATTCCCTCTGGGACGTCTCCTTGTTTTTCCGTTGCCGTTCTCGGAGTCCCGCTTGGGCGGACGGTCTCTCCAGGTGTATACCCTCTCCGTGGTGTAGTCCTGGGCAGCCCTCTGTAGCTTGGTCTGCTTGCCGCCAGTATGTTCTCCTTCAGTTTCAACAGGATTTCCGCATGTTGTTTCTCCACTTCCGCTAGTTCGGTTCCGGTGCACTGTTTCACTAGCTCTGCTCTTCCGGTAGCGATCTCTCCCTGGATCGATGTGATCTTCACTTGTAGTCTTTCTATGGTGAGTACATCAAGTCCATTCCGTACTTTTCGTAATTTCTTCCCATTTTGTATGTATATCGGATCTTCTCTGCATAAGGTGGGCCGTATATCTGATCTTAGGCCACGTGGTACTCTCTGCAATTTCACGTACTGGACCAGCGTTCTTGGTGTAGTATAAGATTTAGTTCTTTTTTCTTTAAATTTAGGAGAATTCTTGCTGGTTCATGTCGTACTGTAGTGTCTGTAGTGTCCAAAATCTGTAAAGTTTTGTTCTGCTGCCGTTAAGATCCTAAGGACTTCACTGTCCGTATAGGCAAACGTTGTTAAGTTGCTTTGTGTGCCGCTGTGTCACTTGGAGACACTTCTAGGGGTCAGTGTGTAAATGGTAGATAAATACCACAGGTATATAGGAAAATAACTACCACTGTCCTCCTTATCTCGGTTGTCTCTCTCTCCACTGGACCGTCTACCAGTAATATCATATATAAGGAAAAATTGGAAGAGGACTCATATGCACTCCAATCTGCAAGTGTTTATTGCGACATGTTTCGGGCAACACTGTGCCCTTTCTCAAGCATAAACTGACCCCACATGAGTTTAATAGCATCACAAAAACCCGCCCCTCCAACTAATTATGCATACAAGCACCCTATTGGTGCAAAGAATACAAACTTAGTGGTCCAAAATGTCCATAATGAATTCAAGTCCATATTGAAGTATTCCAGTTCGCGTGATCACCACCACCTTGGAGATGTACCAAGTATGAAACCAATAGTAATAACGAGGCATGGTCTGTGAAACCTTTTTGTACTATGTAATGATGCGTATATATAGATACATGGATTGTATCACTTACAGTGTCTTTTGTATTATAGGTTGCTGATTAAAGTACCAGCTGAAATGAAGCTGGTATGTTACATATAGAATGAGTATGGTAGCATAAACAGTGCAGTTCCATAATAATGTATATGTACATAGATATAGATGTTTTACATATGTTTTTACCTAGGTACATCTCCAAGGGGGTGGTGATCACCGAAACTGGAATACTTCAATATGGACTTGATTTCTTATGGACATTTTGGACACTAAGTTTGTATTCTTTGCACCAATAGGGTGCTTGTATGCACTAATTAGGTTGGGGGCGGGGTTTGTGATGCTATTTAACTCCCATTGGGGGAGTCAGTTTTGCTTGAGAAAGGGCACAGTGTGCCCGAAACATGTCGCAATAACACTTGCAGATGGGATTGCATATGAGTCCTCTTCCAATTTTTGACTATGAATGGATAAAGATCTAAACTCAACCTACCAATAGGTTTCTACAATTTTTAATAAAAAAGGAGAACTAAAGTTAGTTATTGTATAACAATAACCAAAGTGTGAAATAAACAAATAAAATATTACTCAGTGGGAAACAGAATTGAACATCAGTTTCTCTCCAGACCAGTGAAAGTTGCCTTTATGTGGATAAAATGTGATTCACTGGGAGGTATCACTTAAAATACTAAGAAGGTCCATATTACATGTTGTACTCAAAAATGATAAATGCTTCCCCTTTGTGTTGGAGAGGATGCTTGAGCAAACTTGTTAAAACTTATGCTGGACATGTCCAAAAATATCCTCCTTTGGAGAGATGGGAGCCTTTTGATGGGAATAAACTGCATAAAACCCATTTATAAACCCCAAATTAGCTTGTTTGATATCAGTATTAACCATGTTCCATCTTAATACAGAACAATTATTAGCCATATTCTTAGCAATTTGAGACTATTAATCAATAAGAACTGTACTCAAATATCTACTAGAGATGGCCGAACTCACTGAAGTTGTTCTGATTTTTCAGCCAATCACAGACGTGGTTGAATCCTTGCCCCTAATGTTACTGGAAGTACATTACAGGCAGAGGCCATGGGAAGGTAAGTAAATTCTGGGGAGTTTTTTTGCAATATAAATACGGCAGTTAGGGTTGGGAGGAGGAAAACTTTTATTTAGGGTGGACATACCCTTTAAGTACAGGGTAATCATTAGGATTACCTTAGAAAGTGCTTTGTGTTGTTTTATTTTCATTATTGTGAAATTTTGTCTCTTTAGATCCCTCGATCTTTAGTAATGAACCCTGTGCACCAGGATACAGAATGGCTGAAATAAAAGGACAGCCCCTTTGTTGTTATGACTGTGTTCAATGTCCGGATGGGGAATTCTCCAATACTCAGTTAAATAAAAACTAAATGTGACCGGCAGCTATTCAGCCAGAAAATTTAGGAAACTGATCTAAAAATGACCATTACATAAACAATTCAATGCCCCATGTGTAATTTGACCCACTGGCCAATCATTACGCTTCATAGTGAATTTGATTTTAATTAAAATATTTAGTTAGAAATTTCCTTCTATTTGTTCTGATCCCCTCCCGGTCCTTCTACTTTCAGTAGAAAAACTATTTTATATAAATATTAACTTGTATTGTTATATTGTCTTATTAGCACACCTGTTTTGAAGCCCTTAACTGTTAGTTATCCATTCACATCAGACTGACCCTGCCCTTAAGATTTAGGTCTACGTACCTCAACATACACACAGCTTATTATGGAGGAGGAGACTTCAAATAGTTGTAGACAGGTGGACTTGACCCCAGGACCAAACCTGCAGTGCTTAGTCACTGTTCTAAGGATTTAACTTATCTACTATAAAACATGTTACTCTCAATTTGAAATTCCTGAACACATGTATTAATTATTTTCCCACCTATAAAAACAAATCTTATATATTTTATAAAACTATTTTATATTACAGATGCAGCTGATTGCTTAAAAATGCCTTAAATATGATTGTCTAATAATCAGAGAACTGGTTGTATACCTAATGATAAACTACCTTTCCTATGAGGATTCTTTGGGGACTTGTTTAGTTTCCATTGTCTTGATTCTCTTCATCACAACCTCTTCTGTTTTGGGGATCTATGTGAAATTTGGGACACTCAATTGTGAAAGCCAATAACCAGAATCTCAGCTGTCTCCTCCTCACTCTCTCTCATGTGTGTTTTCCTCTGTACTTTATTATTCATCGGACATCCACAAAGATTTGTTGTCTCATACGTCAAGTAGCCTTTGGGGTTGTCTTTGTTATTTTCTCTTTCTTCTGTGTTGGCTAAAACTGTCACAGTTATTATTGTCTTCAATGCTACAAAGCCTGGGAGCAAACTGAAAGTATTTAGGAAGTAAACTGTCTATATACTATTACTTGTCCTCCTTGGTTTCAATTGGAATCTCAATTGTGTGGACAACTTTCTACCCACCATTCCAGATGATGATACTTCTTCTACATATAACACCATTATCCTCCTATGTAATGAGATCGTTAGTTTTTTCTTTTTGTTAATTGGTTACATGGGGACATTATCTGTGTTAAGTTTCATTTTTGCATTTCTAGCCAAGGATTTCCCTGACCGATTTAATGAAGCTAAAAACATCACATTCAGTATGTTGGTTGTTCTGTAGTGTGTGGGTATCATTTGTCCCAGCCTACCTAGCAGTAAGGGAGTAAATGGTGGCTTTAGAGTTATTTGCCATCTTATCCTCCAGTGCTGGTTATTGGTCTGTATATTTTTCCCAAAAGGTTATATTATATTTTGTAGACCTGAACTAAACACGAAAGAGTCTGTTGGTCCGAAAAGCTTAGCAGTTTTTTGTTCTGTTTAATAACCATATCGATGTATGAACATTATTACAATCAGTTTTTTAAAAAGTCCAGTTAAGCTAAAAATCTAAGAATAATGACATGAATGCTAGCAATATTCCCATAACCAAGGGTCTAATTCAACAGAAGTAGCAAAATTTAACTTTCACCTTTTGTTACTGACAAGTTTCGCCGCCAGGTCTCTGAAACATTGACATTAGACCAAATTTTTAATTTAACTGAGATTTGTTTTCAACCATATTTTTTAATTTTCTCCCCACAACTTTTGAATATTGCCATGTTTTTTTAAAACTTCCCACTTCATTGCATTATTTTACATTGTATGCATCTTCCCCTCTAACACTGAACACTGTCTGCTGTCCACACTTTCCTCTGTTTTAATTGCATTATTTTGATATTGGTTCGCATCTTCCACTCTGCCTCCTTTATATCATAGTCTGGGGTGTTTATAACAAAAGCACATTTGTTCTAATTTGCACTTTCTTTCACTTATTAGTCTGTCTCAACTCCTTCCCACTCTCGGATCTCTCTATAATTTTCTCTACCACCTTCTCTTCCATCTATTGTCCTTGTCCTTCCTGCTCTATCCTCTCTCTCAGCTCTAGCTCACATCCTACGCTTCGTCTGATCTACCGCTGACCCACTACACAACTACGATAAGGCTATCTATCCGCTACCATTGACTTATTTGTCACATTTTGAATTCCTCCCTGACCTCTGGGGTATTTCCTATGCCTTCAAACATCGTGTGTCAAGCACCTTCTTACAAAAAACCTTGACTCCTCTGCTTCTCTAACTACTGCCCTGTGTACTTTTTAACACCTTTGCTTCTAAAACTCTCAAACATCTTGTCTCTACATGTATTACTACACCTCCATGCTTATAACCTATTGGACCCATTGGAATTAGATTTCGACTGGTCTTTCACCAGAAACAGCCCTCTGTAAGGTACTAATGACTGCAAACTGCAAAATCCAAGGGCCATTTCTTATCCCTCCTCATTCTCCTTGATTTTCGGCGCCTTGGATACTGTGGACCTTTCTCTTCTGATGCACCACCGCCTTAAACTTATCCAAGCGAACTTATTATTCCCAACCTAAACATGGACCTAGCTCACCCTTCTCTATTTTTAGATTGATTATGTGGCTTGGAGTTTTGACTCCTCTCTTGCAATTTGTTAGAACATTAACAATGTCACCAGGACCTGTCGTTCTCTCTTCACAATATTGCAATGATCCGCCCATCTCCTCTCGCACCCACTACTAAAATGCTTGGCATGCCCTTGTACTCTCCATCATACTGTATATTCTTCTACTTGGTCTCCCAGCCTGTCATTTGTCCTCTCTCCAATCGATCCTGAACTCGGCAGTTCGTCACTTCACTCTCCTCCAAGCAAGAACCCAACCTTGATACTGCAGTCTATGGGTGGCTTCCTATCAAAGCAAAGAATCATATTTTAATAGCCTTTTTTTGACCTTAAACCTCTACAATCTGTGCACCCCCTTACCTATTTTTTCTTTTGGCCCCAATATTCCTGCTGTGCCAAACCCGAATGAACAATGCCTCCTCCAACCTTAAACCATTCTCTCTTGCTGATATATATATATATTATATATTATATTATATAAATTGCTTGCACTTATCCCCTTGTTTTGTATACTCTGTATTTTATTATGTACAGTGCTGCTGTACCAAGTGGCCACTTTATAAATAAAATTATACATATAAACTTTGCATAAGCATAGTTGCATTGAAATGGAGTAGTTTTTGAAGGGTACTTCGTTAAATCATACCAATCTTTGAAAGATGACAGAATCTGTCAGAATCTATATAAAGTTTAGGAAATTGTTTGAGGCTGCCACACACCTAACGATCCCTAGGTGCCAATCCCTTTACTACAGTACAGGAAGCCGAACATGAACAGGAAATTTTCCATCAATACAACCAATTCGAATGTGAAGGTCAAATCGAAACAGACATTTGCATGTTACAACACATCCCCAAAAAACTACACACATTGGTACTGATGGGATGGCCCTTTCCATAATGTGTGTACCCGCTTAGGCTTGAAGGCTAGAAATTCTGCCTTAACATATTACACAATATACTTGGCCTATAGATCATCTGTAGTTCATAGTGACAATATATGGCTTTGTGAAGAAACATTTTGGGTTATTTGAAGTGTGCACCTCTTCTATTCTGGCCTCGCCTCTATCAGGATGAAGGGACATAGTGTTCTCTCCCGAAACGTAGTGTGGTTTGTGTGATGCAAATAAACGATTTTTTCTGAGAAACGTGTGCGCTTCCATCACCCCTTTTCTGCTTGTGCTATCTAGCTTGGAGTCCTTAAGGTAGAGGACTGAGAGAAGCAGCACTGAATACAGTGGAACATTGCCTGAAGGAGTGCCTAGGCCCAATACTTATATTATAGGGACATTATAATTTCTTCCTCTGGAGTGACAGTCTTTCCTTGTAAATGGTGTGATTTCAAATGATGATTTATCAGAATCTAAAGTCAGGTTAAAAATAGTTTTGCAGTTGTTTTTTCTAAAGGTACCATTTTTTGTAAATAAGATTTTTTAAGCACAGATACCCTTTAACAAACACCAGAATCCCTTAAGTGCAACCATTCCAGGAAAATGCTACACACACTAACCGTAAATAAACCAAAACTTATTTAAAGGTCACTATACCCAGTCAAACAAACTTTACATTTTGCTGAAACTACAATTGAGAGAAAGTAAATGGGGGTTCTCACATATTTACTGTGCTTTGTCTTTAAATGATTAATTTTTAGTTACTGCTCTAATTCCCCCACCCCTCCCTTACCTACTCTGCCTCTGTAGTGTCAGCGACACTTATAATTTCTGCACAGCCTCACCATGGACACTGCTCTAATTACACATCTCCTCCTCCCTCCCTGTCTTCTTTCTCTGTTGATTCTCATATTGTTGCAAAAGTGTTGCTGGCAGGCAGCACAGATCCTAGTAAGAGGTCAAGTGGTTACATATTACACTATTGCTCTGGAGTGACAGGTCTTTCCCTGTAAATGTTGTGATTAAAATGATGATTTTCTCAGATCTACGCTCAATTTAAAATCCAAAAATTGAAGCTAAGTTTGAATCTTGCGTATACTTGTTTTGGAATTCATTTTTTTAGAGCGTATAGATATCCTTAAACTATCTTATATTCCTCACAATCTGGCTGTTTTCAAGCTTCCACTTCTATTTCGAAGTTTACCAATCGAGCTCTACTCAGGGTTTTTCCCCCTTCCTCGGGTGTTACACTTGAGAAAGAGGGAAACCCCCCGAAACATGTGTATTTTGGACTTTGTTCAGAACTGAATAAATAAGTTATGCTGTAAAGCACTTATGGAAGGTGCCTCCCTTTCAGTATCTTTGTTTGTACCGGGTGGAGACCATTGAGGAAGCCAGTGATGAAACAAAGTTTGTGTGGTGGACTGCCTTTTCAACGGAATATTTATAAAATATAGTTATGGTTGCTGTTTTTTTTTATATTAGGTAAGTCTGAACACAAACAAACTTTCTGGGAAACTTTAAGGTTTCAGGAACTTGTTTTCTTGTCCCAGGATAAAACACACTCTCTACAATTACCTTTAAAGGGCATTGATAGTGAAATGTATACAATGCTCCTATCCAGAACATAATCAAAAGGTTAGTAGTGTATGCTGCCTTATTTCCACCTTCCTCTGTGGCTCCGTGTTTGCACATAGTCTGATTTACTGCCTAGCTCCCCACACCCCCTCCCCTCTCTGGTTATTCCCCCATTCAAGTACTCCGGCTTTAAATCAGCCAGTTAAAAACATGCTGCTAATGCGAATTATTACTCTCAATGTCACTCTCAACCTTTGTAAACAAAAAAACCCCTCCATATGTAAACCTGTAGCCTGTTTGTTCTTGAATACTAGCTCAATAAAGAGTTGGAGGGTGACGAGTTAGGAATTATCCAAGTCCTGCCTTATTCCACAGCCCGATCTCCCTTTGACAGGCAATAAATTGGTGAAAGCTTGAAAGTTTCCATTTACTTCTATTTTTAACCCAGTATTTGCAAAGCATTTTAGTGAGCAGAAGCGAGTCATTTGGGGATTTGCGTAAAACATGTGTAGCCTAAACTACATCACAACCGTGTTTTACAGGGAATTTGATTGAAAGCTCAGCAGAGTGATATTGAATTGACTTGGTTAAACTCTCTTGGGACAGAGGAGGAAAATGAAGAAAATAAAGGTACTCAGGGGGTTGGGGGGTTAAACTTCTTCCACAAGTAATAAATTTATCTCTTAAGGTGACCATACATTAGCGAAATTACTTACCTTACAGTCTGAGCGCTCAATCGATGTTCATTGATCCTGCCCGAATCGCCTCTCCCGATCTTATATTCGACCAACATGCGATCGCAAATTAAATGGGATTTTTTGCAATATGAATTTCCGAAAAAGATCGAAGAGGTTGGATCGGCAGATCGGTTGAACTCGGCTTGAGCGCTCGGTCAGGTAAGTAATTTCACATATATAAATGGCCACCTTTACTCTTTAGCAGGAATTGCTATTCAGGAGATGCCACTAGAAGTTACGGTAGAAAAGAAATAGACACAAATGAAAACATAGCTTCTGTGGGGTTCTTACCTTTGTAGCCGATACATTACACCAGGCCAAAGGAAGCACCACGCCAAACATAGTCCTGATTGGAAACCATGTACATGCAATGTGCCTAGGAAGTCCATCCACTTATATCACTTTTAGTCTATCTTTTCATTATCACCACCTCTTGGGGATCTTCTGGTGACCTCTGCATTAGCTGTCTATATGTATATTTCCCAAGCATCCCCTTTTATAAAAAAACAAGATAGACTTTTTTGCTTGATCGCTAAACTTTCACACAGCACAAGAGCAGAGACCGGTCCCATATCGTCTAGCGGTTAGGATTCCTGGTTTTCACCCAGGCGGAAACCCGGGTTCAACCTCCGGTATGAGGAAGGCTTCCTTTATGACAGTAGCGTTTGGTTCACTCTCTTTTTTTTTTGTTTCAGCGGCTTGTGAATCTAGATAAGCAATTTTTCATTGTCAATAGCTGGTAACATGCCGCTAGCAAAATGGTCAAGCGCATGAAAGCAAAGAGGCGTTGGTGTATAGTGGTGGCCATAGTTGACCAGTGGTTCGATTCCCGGCCAAGCTAAATGTTGGCCTTTTTGTACTGCATGGTATGCAGGTGCGCCTGGCAAAGCATCAAGCAAAGGTCCACAAATACCTGCTTAGAGCCACCAATCCCCGAGTGAAGCCATAAAATACTTGCTATTGGCATGTGTAAACATGGGATTGTTTGAGAAAAGCAATGAAAACTGATCACTCAATGCATGTTACGCAGGTTAACTTCTCCAAAGTAATACAATTATCTCTTACTCTTAGTCAAATGATGTAGAATATTATACAGAAGTGTTGATGTGCATAGGAGACATGTCAGAGATAGACTTTTTTGCTTGATCGCTAACTTTCACACAGCACGAGAGTCAGAGAACCGGTCCCATATGGTCTAGCGTTAGGATTCCTGGTTTTCGCCCGGGTTCGACTCTCCGGTATGGGACGGCTTCCTTTATGACAGTAAGCGTTGTGGTCACTTCTTTTTTTTTTGATGGGTCAGACGCTATTGATATAGATGGGTCATCTATGTCCATTCGCTAGGCTGCCGTATCTGCTGCGGGGCAAACATTGTCATGGCATGAACAGGACTATTGTAGCAGATTGTATGATTTGTAAACAACCTATCATAGAGTGAGGATGAGCAGTACGTCTCTGTCCGCCTATGTTTATTACTGGGATTAACTTATTTCCTAGAGAGTCGCAAGTGTATTGGCCTGTTTGAAGTCGATTGGCTGTAAAACAAGTTGCAGGAACTGGTATGGGTAGGTTTCGCAGCTGCGTTAAAAAATTTCGTCACAAGCCCAGGGACATCTATACGTTCCAGATTGAAGCCCACTTCTATCCTGAGTAGCTCATGAACCGTACATGCCATAGCTTGTGGCAGCAGGGTAACTTGATGTTCTGGAAGTAATCCAAATATGCCAGCTCAAATTGCTGTGATAAGCAGGTTAATTCTCCAATGTAAATGGTGCTATTGAATCTCTGATCTTTACCATGGGTATAGCATACAAATTTGCTGAATGATGCTGCAACAGGTAGTATGTGCGGTAGACTTGTTTGCTTGATCGTAACTTCCACGAATGAAACGGTCCCATATGGTATGACGGTTGAAATTCCTGTTCAACTCACAGCAGGTATTCGTCCATCGGGTATCGAGCTCCGGTAGAGGAAAAAGTAGCTTTCATACCAATGTTAGGAAGGAATGAGGGCGGTTTAAGATTTACGTATGGCAGTGGAACAGTGCTGAAGTGTTCAACTATTTCCATTTAGAAACCAACTTTTTTCTGAATAAGGTTTCTAGTCCCAGCCACTGTTTTCCTTCAGGCATATTACATTAGTGGAAGCTGGACGTACATGTTCCTTGACAATGTGATAGGTCTAGAGTAATCATCTTGCAACTGGCAAATGCCTTAGCAGTAGCTGGTTATAGGATCAGGAGGTGAGCTACCCTGATCCAAGCACTGTTTAATATGTGTATAATGACAGAAAGAGTTGTCCGTTGTTGACCTCTAAACTGTCAATGTAGTGCTTGAGACCCATGACAGAGAGTTCAAAGAACAAAGAATATGACGCTCGCAAGTAGATTTGATGCCCATCCCTGCAAGTTAGTGGGATTTGTTCTGACCTGAACTACAGCAGGTATCTGTGAAGTCACAAGATATCTTATCAGCCACATCGGAGATGAATTTAATGTTGCTGTGGATGTTAATCTTGTAGTCGTGAGAAACCGCAACGACTGTCCTCATGCATGTACAGCAGGCTTTGAAACTTCTTAATGTATCCAACATATTGTAATTACTGTTAGTCAAATGATAGTAATTGAATAGTACAATTAACAAAAGTGATGTCACATCCCATGCACTGCATAGGACTTTTTACTGGCGAGATATACTTTCTTTTGCTTAATGCTAAACTTACTGCTTCACAAGACAGAGCTGAGGTACTGCGGTCGTCATATGGTGTCATGGACAAGATGCCGAGTCATGGAGGCATGCCAGTTATTCACTGCGTGCGAGGTCAAAGACTCCCGGTAGTGGCAAGAGCTCTTGATTGTCTACAGTAATGTGATTTGACTATGCTTGAAAATCTCCTTTTTGGTTCTCGATAGGTTGCACTATTGAGAGAACTCTGAGACTGGCAGATGCATGCCAGACGAAACTTCAATTGCATATGGTCTGTAGTATTTATGCCTGACTCTGTTTAAGATGGTCATCAGCGCAGAAAAATGGGCCAAGATCGGAGTGTGTGCCATTGGTTATGAGTTGTAAGGTCCGATAATGCACTTCAAATATGCGTGTAGCCCGGTGTGTCTCGTTGGCCTGCTTCCAAAAATAGGCATAATGTATATGAGGCCTTGATATTCTAATATGTTCTATTCGCTCTGAAATCGCATAGGAGCAACACAGTAGTCTTCTTCGGCAAAAAGCATGGTGAAATGATAGTAGGATTCTGGACTACAGTTAAATATCTGCAGTTTAGAGCACGGGCCCATTAGGACCCGAGAGACATCACATGAGAAGTGTTCTCTCTGCATGTAAGACTGGATGTTGTGAGAAAGACCAATGTAAAACGATAACCTAAGTGCATTTGTTACTTTGGGTAGGTAACCTTGGACAAAGAACTCCAATGATCTCTTAGCCTTAGAAATTTGAAACTAGTTACAAGAGTCTTGTTGCTCGCAAGAGACTTGCAGGTATCGTTTGCAATTGTTCCTAAGTACTACAAGGGATCCGGTGGCTTAAGGACGAACGTCCACAATGTGCTAAGGGAATTTGAAATTCTGGTTGTTCAGGCCACAAACAGGCGTTTGTCCGGTTGCGTAATCAAGACTTGCCCGGTATATTGATGGCCAAGAGCTTAAACTCTGTGGATATGAGGCAACCGTAGCCTTGAGTCAAAGAACTTCTTTATGTTGGTTTTAGCTGGACTGATTGATCTGAAGTCAATTTCCCTATGTTCAGTCAAGGAGTGAGCTGGAAAATTGTTCTGTACAGTCTGCAAAAAGTTGAGTCAGTGAGCAATAGAAATAAAGCACAGAGCGTTCGTGGTCAATATAACATGCGTGTTGGACAGATCAGCTGCGAGGGGACCTGTCCAAGTTTGTGCAGGGCCAGGAACTAACGACATTGCTCCTGCAACCAACAGTTTGGCCTCTTTGCTGTTATTACTGGCCTGAGCTCAGTTCATGGGTAGGTGCCTGGACAGATCATACAAGCAAATGAGTCCACAATTAGTACATTCGTCTTAGAGCAGCACCAATTGAGGAATGTCTGCCACAATCTGTTGCCATTTTGAGCAGGTAGTAAACTTGTGTTGCGTTAGTTGGACAAATGCAACTGAATCATGTCCTCATGCACATACTCAAATTCAGGTGACGGCCATGTGTAGAACCTCTCACGCTAAACAATTGATCTCTTAGGTTTCGCCGACTAAATGATTGAGAAGTATTACAAGAATGTGATTTGATTTCATCTCAACTAGCGAAACATGGCATAGATAACCTTTGTGCTTATCGCTCTTTCAAAGGGACGAGAGATGAGTACTGTCCCATTGGTCAGCGTTTAGAGATCAACTTGTTTTTCAACAGATGGTTTGCTAGCGAGGTAATATCAGAGCTTAGATTGTTGAGAGAGTAGTCTTATAGTGCAGTAAATTCCTAACAAAGCTATGACAGTAAAAGCTCTTTGTCTCTGTGTGGCATCCTAGAATTGCAGGTAATTTTTTTCTGTGCAGATTATGCAGACAAGTGGAGCTGTGATTGTAGCCAATAACTTTCTTGAGAGCGGTAAGTACAGTGTTACTTGTTGCATTGCTGTAGGGGCCATATCGCAGGTGTAACTGGGTCTGTTTTGGGGGACTGCGCTGGCAGGTAAGGTCACAGATGTGTGAAAAGATAGATGGTATAGAGGGGTTTGGAGCATAGCTGCCCTCGTCCAGGCATGTGACTCCCTGGAGTATGTTCGGCAGCACTTGGCAATGTAGTGGACCTTTATTCCACGCTGGCAAGCAAGGCTGACATCAAGTCATAAGCCACAATCTGCATTAGCCCCATCCGAGTGAACGCCTAGGATGCCTTCTCTATTTCAGAGCCTCTATGCCTTAAAAACTGATTGTATTTATGGAACAGTAGCCATGTAACTGATCAACCTAAATGCATGTTACAGCAGTTAAAAACTTCTCCCAAGTAATACAATGATCTCTACTACTTTGAGCAAATTGAATGGTAAAATAGTATTACAGGAAGTGTTGATGCTGTCCAATAGGGAGACATGGCGAGAGACAAATGACTTTTTTGCTTGATCGCTAAACTTTCACAACAGCACGACGAGAGCAGAGACCTGTCCCATATGGTCTTAGCATGTTAGGATTCCTGGTTTTTCACCACAGGCGGCCCGTGGTGTCGACTCCCGGTTATTGGGACGGCTTCCTTTATGACGTAAGCGTTTGTCACTTCTTTTTTTTTGGGTTTTTCAGAGCGCTTTGACCCTAGTATGCAAATTTCATGTCAATAGGACGTGTAACATGCTCTGCAAAAGGCAAAGAGCTGTGAAAACAAGAGCGTTGGTGGTATAGTGGGTGAGCAAGCTGCCATTCCAGCAGTGTTGACCGGGCTTGATTCACGGCCAACGCAAAAGTTTGGCCTTTTTCTTTACTGCCTGGCTAAAGCGAGAGTCTGGCAAAGCATCAAGCAAGGCCAACAAATACTGCTTAGTAAGCTCCCAATCCCGAGTGAGAACCATGAAAATACTTTGACTAGTTGCAGGTGTTAAACTGGTATTGTTTGAGAAAAGCAACGAAACTGGATCACTCAATGCAGTTCAGCAGGTTTAACTTCTTCCACACAGTATCAATTGATCTCTACTCTTTACAAATGATGAATTTAGGACATAGGTATTACAAGAAGTGTTGAGGCTTGTCATAGCGGAGACAGGCGAGTAAGACTTTTTTGACTTGATCGCTAAACGTTTCACACAGCCGAGAGCAGGAACGCGTTCCCATAGGTGGTCTATAGGGTTATGTTCCTGTTTCACCAGGTCGGGCCCGGGTTCGACTCCACGGTTATGGGAAGGCTCTTTTCTTTATGACAGTAAGCTTTGGTCACTTCTTTTTTTTTTTTGGTTTCAGCGGCTTTGGCTTAGATGGAATTTCATTTCAATAGGGTGGGTAACATGCTCTATGCAAAAGGTCAAGACATGAAAAGCAGAGCGTTGGTGGTATAGGGTGAGCATAGCTGCCTTCCAACGCATTGACCACCGGCTCATTTCCCGCCAACGCAAATTGTTGCCTTTTTCTTACTGCCTGCGCTAGCGGGTAGTCTGGCATAGCATCAAGCAAGGCCACAATACTGCTTAGAAGCCCCCAAGCCCGATTGAACGCCTGAAAAACTTTGCTAGTTGGCAGGTGTAAAACTTGGGTCGGTTGTTGAGAAAACATGAAAACTGATCAACTCAAATGCATCGTCACGCAGGTTCAACTTCTTCAACAAGTAATAAATGGATTCTCTTACTGTTAGCAAATTGATTATGGTAAATAGTTTTACAAGAAGTGTTGATGCTGTCATAGGAGGACATGGCAGAGATAGACCGTTTTGCGTGATCGCCTAAACTTTCACCACAGCCCGACAGCAGAGACGGCTCCATATGGTTCTAGCGGTTAGGATTACTGTTTCACCAGCCGGGCCGTGGTTCGACTCCCGGTTGGGAAGGTTCCTTATGACAGTAAGACCGGTTTGGTCAGCCTTCTTTTTTTTGGTTTTCAGCGGCGTTGACTCCTATATAGCAATTTTCATGTCAATAGATAAAGGGGAACAATGCTCTGCAAAATGTGCAAGAGATCATGAAACCAAGAGCGTTGGTGTATAGTGGTGAGCATAGTGCCTTCCCAAGCATTTGACCCGGTGGCTCGATTTCCGGGCCAATCCAAGTTTGGCCTTTTTCTTACTGCCTGGACTAAGCAGGTAGTCCTGGCAAAGCATCAAGGCAAGGCCACAAATACTGCTTAGAAGCCCCAATCCCGAGTGAAGCCGGAAAAACTTGCTAGTTGGCAGGGGTGTAAAACAGTGGGATGTTTGAAGAAAGCAAATGAAACACTGATCAACTCAAATGCATGTACAGCAGGTTAACTCTTACGTATACTTATCTCTACTGTAAAGTAGTAACAAGTATACAGAATGTCTCTGACATGCATACCTGCTTATCCAAACTTTACAGCCGACTCTAGTACATCGGTCAGCCTGTTTCACCAGCCCGTTCGAATGGGAAGCTTCCTTATATACTTGTCACTTTTTTTGGTTATGTGACCAGTGGCATTTTCATTGCATAGCTTAACTGCTCAAAGGTCAGAGTGGCAGACAGAGCAAGATAGGACATTGTGTGTGGTGATGCTAAGCTTGCCATTCACAGAGCAGTGACCCGGCGATTCCCGCATATCGCTAATGCGTTTGGATCCTGTTTTTCTCACCGTGCCCGGTCTACGACATCCGTCTGGAAAGGCACTTTCAAGCAGAAGTGGTCACTCTTTTATACTGGTCTTAGATTTATCGACAATTTTCTCATCCAGCGGAAAGATAAATCAAGCATGAAGCTGAAATACTGCATATTGGCAGCGTTGGTAATGGATTGTTATTGAGCAATCAATGAAACTGTTCACTAATGCAGTTACCGTCAGTTATGCACTCTCCACAAGCTAATGTAATTGCTATCGCTTTCTTTCATTGAGCTGCTAAGCCAGGTATAGTAGTGTTGAATGCTCAAGCAGACAGGCAAGATAACTTGCTTAGAAGCCTCAATCCGCAGAGCCATGATGCCAATATTGCTAGTGCTAGGATTTCTTACCCATGGGCGCTGGGACTCTATGAACTTTATGAGTAAGGTTGTCACTTTTTTTTTTTAGCGTAATGAAATTGCATCAGAATGCATTAAGCAGTTTTCTATCTTCCAATTTAATCGATGATAGGCTCTAACTCTCGCAAAGATGTAAACATAGATACAAGAAGCGTATGGTGCGTATAGTGGGAGACATGCGCCAGTACTTTTGCGTCCTACTACAGACAGCGAGACGTCATGTTAGCGGTTGTTATGGTTAATCCAGCGGCCGGCGACGCAATGGTTGTTGGCTTCCTTTTCAGTAACGTTTACGCTAAGAGTCAAAGCGCGAGGTAATCCGGAAAAGCCAAAGAAGGACCAAACTGCGTAGGTCCAATCCAGGAAGCCTTCACTCATAGGGCATGTAGAAACGGGACCTGTTGAGAAAACCAGCCTAACCGCAACATATGGACCGTTTGCTACTTGGGTTGAAAGTAGCGATGCAAGCAGTTAACTGCCATGTCTCCTATGGCGATCAATACATTGTATCATCTTACATCATTTGCAAAAGTATATTGTAGAACATAGTATTACGAAAGTTTACTGCTGTAACGCATGAGTGACAGCATTGTTGCAAGAATCAACCATGTTTTTGCTTGATCGCTTAAACTTTCACACAGGCCGAGACAGAGAGACTGAGTCCCATATGGTCTAGCGGTTAGGATTCCTGGTTTTCACACCCATGGGGCCCGGGTTCGACTCCGGTATGGGAAGGCTTGCCACTATGACGTAAGCGTATTTGGTCACTTCTTTTTTTTTGGTGTTTCAGCTGGACTTCAATTGGGCTTGGGGGACGCCCCAAAATTTTTTTTTCCATGTCAATAGGCTGGTACATGCTCTGCAAAATGGTCAAAGCATGAAAACACAAGAGCGTTTGGTGGTAAAGTGGTGAGCATAGCTGCTTCCAAGCGAGTTGACCCGGTTCGATTTCCGGCAAACGCAAATGTTGGCCTTTGTCTTACGCTGGCTAAGCGGGTAGTCATGGCAAAAGCATCAAAGCAAAAGAGCCACAAATACTCGCTTAGAAAGCCCCCAATTCCCGAGTGAGACCATTGAAAAATACGTTGCTGATTGGCAGGTTAAAAACATTGGGATTGTTAATGAGAAAAGCCAATGCAAAACTGACAACCACATGCATGTTCAGCAGTTTAAACTACTTTCCACAAGTAATACAATGATCTCTTACTCTTAGCAAAATGATGGTAGAATAAGTATACAAGAAGTGTTTGATGCTGCAATAGGAGACATGGCAGAGAATGACTTTTGTGCTTGATCGCTAACTTCCTTCACCAGCACGAAGGCAGGAGACACATGGTCCCCATTATGGTTATCGGTTTAGGCTTCTGGTTTTCACCCAATGCGGCCTGGGTTCGTACTCCCGGTATGGAAGGCTTCATTATTAGACAGTAGGCTGTTTGGTCACTTATTCTTTCTTTTTTGGTTTTAGCGGCTTTGGACTCTAGATAGCAATTTTCATTGTCAATTAGGCTGTTAACATGGCTCTGCCGCAAAAGTCAAGAGCATGAAAACAACAGAGCGTTGGTGGTATAGTTATTAGTTGTGAGCATAAGCTGGCCTTCCAAGCAGTTGACCCGGCGATTCGCCGGCAAAGCGCAAATGTTTGGCCTTTTTCTTTCTTACTGCATGGCTAAGCAGGTAGTATTCCTGGCAAAGCACAAGCAAAGGCGACAAATCTGCTTAAAGCCCCCAATCCCAGTGAAAGCCATGATGAAAACTTTGCTGTTTTGGCAGGTATGTAAGACTTGGGATTGTTTGAAAAAAAGCACAGAAAACTGATCAACTATAATGCCCATGTACAGCAGTTAAACTTTGTTCTTCCACAAGTATATACAATTGATATCTTAATCTTTAGCAAAATAATGATAGTAGAATAGTATTACAAGAAGTGTATTGATGCGCATAGGAGACATGGCAGAGATAGACTTTTTGCTTGATCGCAAACTTTCACACAGCACGAGAGCAAGACCGTGTCCATATGTCGAGCGTTAGGATTCCTGGTTTTCACCCAGGCGGCCGGTTTCAACTCCGGGTGGGATATGGAAGGCTTATCTTGATGAACAGAAAGCGTTTGGTCACCTTCTTTTTTTTTGGTTTCAAGCGGCTTTGATCTAGGATGGGGAGCAATTTTCATGTCAATAGTGCTGGTAAACATGCTCTGCAAAATGGTCAGAGTAGAAAAGCAGAGCGTATGGTGGTATAGTTGGTGAGTCCATGAGCTGCCTTCCAAGCAGTTGACCCGGGCCTCGTTCCGGCCAACGAAAGTTGTGGCCTTTTTTATGCTGGCTAGCAGGGTAGTCCTGGCAAAAGCATCAAGCACAGGCGCACAAATGACTGCCTTAGAAAGCCCCCAATCCGAGTGAAGCACGGAAATACTGTTGCTAGTTGGCAAGGTGAAAACGGGGATGGTTGAGAAACAGCAATGAAAACTTGATCACTCAATTGCAGACAGCAGGTTTAAACTCTTCCCAAAGTAAACAATTGATACTCTTACCTCTTTGAGCAAAATGAGATGGTAGAAATAGTATTACATAGAGTTGTTGATGTTGCTGCAATAGGAGAACATGGCATAGATGACCTTTTTGCTGATCGCTAAACTTTACACACAGCACGAGAAAGCAGAGACCAGTCCCATATGGTCTAGCGTTAGGATTCTGGTTTCACCCAGGCGGCCAGGGTTCACTCCGGTATGGGAAGGCTTCACTTATTTCTGACGATAAGCGTTTGGTCAGCTTTTTTTTTGGGTTCAGCAGGCTTTGACTCTAATGGCAATTTTTCATTGCAATAGGCCTGTACCATGCTCTTGCAAAATAGTAAGAGCATGAAAAGCAAGAGCGTTGGTGGTACTTAGTGGTGAGCATAGCTGCTTCCAAGCAGTTGACCCGGGTTCGATTTCCCGGGAACGCAAAGGTTTGGCCTATTTCTTCCTGCACTGGCTAAGGGTAAGTCCTGGCAAAGCATCAAGCAAAGGCCCCATACTGCTTAGAGCCCCCAATCCCTATGAAGCCCATGAAATACTTTGCTAGTTGGCAGGTTAAAAACATTGGGATTGTTTTTTGAGAAGCAATGAAAAACTGATCAACTCAAGCATGTTACAGCAGGTTTACACTTCTCCAGAATACAATTGATCTCTTACTCTTAGCAAATTGATGGTAAAATAGTATTACAAGAAGTGGTTGATGCTGCAATAGGAGACATGGCAGAGATAGACTTTTTTGCTGACGCTCAAACTGTCACACGCACAGGGGAGGAAAGCAGAGGAGACCTGGTCCCATATGGTCTAGCGTTAGGATTCCCGGTTTTTCACCCAGGCGGCCCGGTTCGACTCCCGGTATGGGAAACTTCCTTTATGACAGGTAGCGTGTTGGTCAACTTTCTTTGTTTTTTGGTTTCGCGGCTCTTGAGCTCTAGATGAGCAATTTACCATTGTCCAAATCGGTGTAAAATGCTCTGCAAAATGGGTCAAAGAGCATGAACAAGCAAAGAGGTTGGTGTATAGTGGTGAGCATCGCTCCTTCCAGCAGTTGAACCGGGGCGATTCCGACAACGCAAATGTTTGGCCTGTTTCTTACTGCACTGGCTAAGCAGGTATAGTCCTGGCCAAAGCAATCAAGCAAAAGCCACAAATATGCTTAGAACCCCCAATCCGAGTGAAAGCCATGAAATAACTTTGCTAGTTGGCAGGTATAAAACATGGGCGTGTTTGAGAAAAGCAATGAAAGCTGATCAACTCAAAGCATGGTACAGCCAGGTTAAACTTCTTCCACCAGTATACAAATGATCTCTTACTCTTACTCTTTAGCAAAAGAAGGAGAATAGTAAATTACAAAAGTGTTGATGCTGGCAATAGAGCATGGCAGTAGATAGACTTTTTTGCTTTATCGCTAAACTTCACACCTAGCCGAGAGCATAGACTCAGTCCCATATGGTCTAGCGGTTAGATTCCTGGTTTTCAAACCCAGGCGGTCCCCGGGCGACTCCCGTTATGGGAAGGCTTCCTTATGACAGTAACGTTTTGGTCCTTCTTTTTTTTTGGTTTCCATCAGCGGCTTTGACTCTAGATGGCAATTTTCCATTGTCATAGGCTGTACCTGCTCTGCCAACATGGTCAAGAGCATGAAAAGCCATATGTTGGTGGTATACGTGGTGACATATCTGCCTTCTAAAGCAAGTTGACCCGGGTTCGATTCCCGGCCAACGCAAAGGTTTGCCTTTTTCTACTCCATGCTAGCAGTAGTCCTGTCAAGCGCAAGCAAAGGCCACAAATACTGCTTAGAATCCCCCAATCCCGAGTGACACAGCCATAAAACTTTGCTAGTACTTTGACTTAACAAAAGGAAGTTTCCTGTGAGTGTAACGAACTTGTGAGTGGCCCTTTCTCTTAAGACCTTGATCTCAAGGAATAAAAAAAGAAGGACATTGAAACAAGATGACAATAAACAAGGTTTGTGCGTCACTGTGTTGTGTGGTGTATTAGGGTACAGTTTTGTCAGTACCATGCATGTGCATCGTGCCACTGTATAGAACGGAGCAGACGTTCCGGGGAACCTATGTCTGTGTTCAGGTGTGAGTGGTTGCCCGTTGGAAGCCGAGGTGGAATGTCTAAGGGGGCAGCTTGCAGCATTGCGGGATTGGCAGAACTGGGTGGTCCGCATGCACTGGCTTGGGGCAGTAAGAGGTGGGTGGAAGAGGGACAAGAACGGATGAGGAAGGAGGTTTAGTTTTGTTAGGGTTACTAAGGGAAATGGGGACGATAGTAGGGGGGCTTCTTCCCAGATGTTCCATCCCAAACAGTTTGCCGCCTTAGGTAAGGAAGTGGAGGAGGACACCTCGGAATTATTTAAGCGTGTATGGAGGGGGTAGTCCCTTGAGCACCCATGGGGACTGCCATCTCTGATACAAGGAGGAGGAACGAAGGGCCAGGAATGCAAGGCAGGTGGTAGTGGGTAGGGGACTCCATTATAAGGAAGGTAGATAGGTAATCTGCCGCCAGGACCCTACAATCCGGAACTGTGTGTTGCCCTTCTGTTGCTAGGTTCTGGCATGTGGTGATCGTGTCGACAATTATATGGGGGGGGCCGGGTGTGACCCGGCGGTCTTGTTGCCATTGGTGCCAATGACAAAGTTAGAGGTGGAGGTGAGGTCCTAAACATGATTTCCATAACTAGGGCCAAGATAAAAGCAAGGACCTCCAGGGTTAGTGTTTTTCAGAATACTACCCCAGCCACGTGCTAAGCCAGGGAGGACAGCGGGAAGCTCTTAGGAGGCATTAATGCGGTCTAAGAAAAGTGGTGTCAGGAAAAGGTTTGGGTTTATGGAACTGGGCAGACTTTGCTGTCGGCTACCGCTCTTTAGAGTTCTTGGTTGCCCTCATGATGGTGGTGCAGCTGTTGTAGGGAGAAATGGCTAGAGGTTGGAGGTAGATTTTTAAACTAGGTTTGGGGGGGGAGGGTATTAGCAGTCTCACGGATAGATTGTCCAGGAGGAAAGCAGGGTGTAGATAGGCCAGTGGTGGGTGGAACGGGGGTGGGGCTAGCAGAGGGGATAGGGAGGAATGTGTTCAAATGGTAACAATAAATTACAGGATCATAATCACAATGTATGTTGGCACCTGCGAGAAGCCTGGCTGACCAAACTGGGTGAATTGGAAATGATGCATTTAATGACAGTATGAGTCATAGTATGAGCAGAACGTGGTTGAAAACGTTCTCACGACTTGGGCTGTAAATATAGAAGGATATGCCTGTTTAGGCAGGACAGAAACACAGGAAAGGGGGAGGAGTAGGTTATATGTTAAAAAGAATTGAAGCCAAATTTAAAAGAGAGATAGCTGGTGATATGGATGATAACGTGAGCACTATGGGGGGAATTAGGCACAGGAAAGGGGTATGTTCTTGTTTGGTGTCCCTGCTATAAGCCGCCAAAGCTAGCAGAGAGGAGGTGAGTCAACTTCATATGCAGTTTGGCAAGGCTGCACGTTTTTGGGGAGTGTGCTCATTATGGGGGGACTTCAATTTACCCTGACATTGATTTGTTGTGGTGGAACTGCCATCACAGAAAGGCGATGAGTTCCTGAATTTGCTGCAGATAATTTTCTCTCACAGGTTGTTGAGGGTTCCTATAGAAAAGGATTCTGTTGGATCTGGTAAATATCTGCACATTGTGGGAGCGCATTATAGATTATAAATGGTAACTGTAGGCTTAGGAACTAGTGACCATGAATAGTGGCATTTGGGACTTTGTTATCGAACAGGAAAAGTGCGCTGGGTTAACAACGACATTTCAAATTTCAGGAAAGCAAGTTTCCCATGTTAAAAGCAGCTCTTCAGAAGGTCACTGGGAAATTATTATCAGGTAAAGGTACTGAACAGAAGTGGACTGTGTTTTTCAAGGGTATTTTAAACCCGTCACATCAAATTTATCCCCTTGGGAAATAATGTAAAAAAAAATCAATCCCGATCCGCGCCTATGTGGCTGAATTCTTGATGTAAAGAGGGCCAATGTAAGAAAGAAAAAGGCATTTAAAACCTTTAAGGCCGAGAACGGAAAAGGGGCCTTTGGGGATATAAAAACTGTAACAAGGAGTGGTAAGAAAGCAATCAAACTACTAAACTATAATGAAGTTAGGATAGCCTGAAGAAACATCACGAAGCCTAAACATTTTTTTTAAGTATATTAATATAAGAAGTCAAGGACGAGATGTTGCACCATTAATTAGTAATGGGGATAAGTTAGTTCGGAGGACTGGCGTACGCAAATGTCTGAATACATTTTTTTTCCTCTGGATACACTATAGAAGATCCACGTACAGTTCATAGAGTATATTAGCCATAAAGGTATACAATATTCATTCACTTTGGTTAACCGAGGATATTGTACAGAAAGAACTAAATAGGTTAATATTTAGTAAATCTCCCTGGACAGCTAAAATACATCCTAGGGTACTTAGGGAGCTAAGTTCAGTTTTATTCTAGGCATTGTTTCTTATTTTTTGCTAGTTCCCTCTGTCCGGTGGTGTGCTCTGGATGGAAAAAGGCTGATGTTATTCCAATATTCAAACAGGGTAGTCGTTCAACAGCCGGTTAATTACAGGCCTGTAAGTTTACACTTCAGTGGTGGGGAAGATCCTGGAAGTTTACTAAGGGATCATGTTCTAGAGTATGTTTCAAGACTGACATTATAAGTAGTAACCAGCTGGATTTAAGGAAGGAATAGACTTGTCAAACTACTTGCTTGGCTTTATGAGGAAGTTAAGTAGAAATTTAGACTCTGGTATGCAGTAGAGGTAAGTTTACTTGATTTTTGCAAAGGCTTTTATACAGTCCCCCCCATCGGCGACTACTGAATAAGCTAAGGTCTGTTGGTCTGGGGAGTCCATTTGTACATGGATAAAAATTGTTAAAGAATAGGATGCAGGAGTAGTTTGTTAGATGGGGGCTTCATCATTAATGGACTAAAGTGCTAAGTGGGGTGCCACAGGTTCTGTGTTGGGGCCGCTTCTATTTAATCTATTATTATGATTTGAAGTGGGTATTGTCAGCAAGGTTTCTGTTTGCTGCGACCAAATTTGTCGACACATTAACAACCAACCTCAGAGGACTGTGCAATCCGGTGCACAAAGGGATCCTTAGATAGATTATCAATTTGGGTCTGCTAAGTGGCAGTGAAATTCATGTTGATATGTAAAGGGTGAATGCATTTTTTGGACTTTAAAAATACTGTGTTCTCACTTATACTATAAAATGGCTCTGTGGTTAATTGAATCACTGTTGGAAGGATCTTGGAGTTTTGGTGGATCACAACTTAAAAGGTAGCAAGCGTGCCAGGCGGCAACAGCCAGAGCCAGCTGGTAATTGTCTTGTTAAGCGAGGTATGGATTCCGGGAGGAAAATTAAATATTCTCCCTCTTTACAAAGCATTGGTACGGCCTCATTTGGAATATGCAGTCATTTTGGGAATCCTGTGTCAAAAAGGACATCTTTGAAATGGAACGGGTTCAGAGAAGGGCAACTAAATAAATACGGGGATTGGGGAGCTTGATAATGAAGAGAGACTGGAAAAGTTACAATTATGTACGCTGGGAAACAGTCCGCTTGCTTGGGATCTGATTACTGTGTCTAAAATACCTAACGGGCATACTAAACTATCTTGGGGCATTGTTCACCAAGGGAACAGTCAGGACACTAGGACTCCCTTACGACGTGAGAACAAAAGGGTTTTATGCTTCAAGCTCGGAAAGGGTTTTTTCACTGTGAGAACGGTAAGGCTATGAACTGGTCTTCCAGTGGACGTTGTAATGGCCTGTTCCTTGGTGAGTTTTCAAAAAAAAGCTGGATGAGTTTTTCTGCAAACAAGGAATGTTTTCATGTACTGGTATTGAATACTCAAGTAGAGTTGATCCAGGGAAATTTCCGATTGCCCACTTGGAGTCCAGGAAGGAATTTTTTTCCCCCTTCATAAATTTTGGTGTGGTTTTTTTTGCCTTCCTCTGGATCAACAGTTAGGCAGATATGAAATGAGGATAGTGCTAGATGGGTTGGGTCTGGAGGACGATGTCTTTATTCAACTCAATATTATACTATATACAGTTGGCATGATAACCATGGATTGTTTGAGAAAAGCATGAAAACTGATCAACTCAAATGCAATGTTTAAGCAGGTTTCAACTTCTCCACAAGTTAAACAATTGATCGCTTACTCTTTTAACAAAAGATGGTTAGAAAAAAAAAATAGTAAATCAAGAAGTGTTGATGCGCCAACATAGGAGACCTGGCAGAGATAGACTTTTTGCTTGATCGCTAACTTTCACGACGCAACGAGATGCAGAGACCATCCCATATGGTCTAGCGGTTAGGATTCCTGGTTTTCACCCAGGCGCCCGGTTCGACTCCGTATGGGAAGGTTTCCTTTATGACAGTAAGCGTTTTGGTCACTTCTTTTTTTTTGGTTTAAGGCGGGCTTTGAACTCTAGATGTCAATTTTCATTGTCAACAGGCTGGTAACATGCTCTGCAAAATGGTCAAGAAGCATGAAAAAGCAAGAGCGTTGGGTGGTTATAGTGGTGAGCATACTGCTTCCAAGCATGTTACGCCGGGTTTTCGATTTCCGGCCAACGCAATGTTGTCCTTTTCTTACTGCCTGGCTAAGCGGGTAGTCTGGCACAGCAGCAAGCAAGCCCACAAAACTTCTTAGACGTAAAGCCCCAATCCCTAGTGAAGCCATTAATCTTTTGCTAGTTTGCAGGTGTAAAACTTGGGATTGTTTTGAGAAAAGCAATGAAACTGATCAACTCAATGCATGGTTACAGCAGGTTAAACTTCTTCCACAAGTAATCCCAATTGAATCTTCTTACTCTTTAGCACAAATTGATGTAAAATAGTATTACACGAAGTGTTGATGCTGCTAGGGAGACATGGCAGAGATAACTTTTTTGCTTGATCGCTAAACTTTCACACAGATCAGAGCAGAGACTGGTCCCCTATGGTCTACGGTTAGGATTCCTGTTTTCACCCATTGCGGCCTGGTTCGACTCCCGGTATGGGGAAGCCTTCATTTATGACAGTAAGCTTTTGGTGCACTTCTTTTTTTTTTTTGGTTTTTTAGCGCTTTGACTCTAGTGCAATTTCATTGTCAATAGGCTGGTAACATGCTCTGCAAATGGTCAAGAGCATGAAAAACAAGAGCGTTGGTGGTATCGTGATGAGCCATATCTTGCCTTCCATCCGTTGACCCGGCTGATTCCCGCCCAACGCAAATGTTTGGCCTTTTTCTTACTGCCTGGCTAAGCAGGTAGTCTGGCAAAATCATCAGCAAGGCCCAAATACTGCGTAGAAGCCCCCAATCCCAGTGAGCCATGAAATACTTTGCTAGTTGGCAGGTGTACTCTGGGATTGTTTGAGAAACAACGAAAACTGTCAACTCACATGCCTGTTACAGCCAGGTTAAACTTCTCCACAAGTAATACCATTGATCTCTTACTGTTTAGCAAAATGATAGTAGAATAGTAGTACAGAGTTTGATTTGCTGCAATAGAGACATGGCAGAGATAGACTTTTTTGCTGATTTTCGCTAACTTTTCACACGCAGCAAGATCAAGACCGGTCCCCCCATATTGTCTAGCGGGTAGGAATCCTGGTTTTCACCCAGCGGGGGGGGCGGCCCGGTTTCACCCTTTTGTTGGATGGCTCATGGTATCCCCTTTAATAACTGAGCTACAGCAGTTACAGTTAAGGCAGGGATATGTACCTTTACTTTTGGTTTGCATCTTCTTTTTCCGAAGAGTGATGTCTGAGGGACATAACATGTCTTTTATCGTTCTCCCTCTCTTATAGCAGAAGCGTACCGGTTTTTGAAACAGGTTGCCAAATTTAGTATCCTGTCTCAGTATAGGCCAATATTTTTTAATGATTGCTTCAATTCCCTTGCTTGGTTTACCGTATTTAGTTACAATAGTGTGCGTCTCTTGATCTTTTTCTTTCTTGTTCTGTTTCAGGAGCTCCTCTCTTTTTAACTCCTTAACTTCTAATTTGGCTTTGTTCAGTATTTTGTGACTATACCCTTTCTCGAGGAATTTGTTACTAATTGTGTGGGAGGCTTTTTTGTACAGTGTTTCACTGTTCTTTTAGCTCTTATGAATTGGCCTTTTGGGATCCCTTTAAAAACCTTTGGGTGATGGAAACTCTGGGCTAGTAGTAAGTTATTTTTATCTGTGGGTTTGGTGTACAGGTCTGTTATAATTTTCCCGTTATGTACGTGTAGCCTTACATCCAGGAAGGGTATACTTTCTTTAGATACTTCGTACGTGAATTTGATCGTATTGTGTGCTTTATTAGCTTTGGACATCATTTCATGAATTGATGATATGGGCCCCTCCCATATCATGAGTATATCATCCACAAACCTAAAGTACGACTTGATGTACTTATTATATGGTGTACTTTTTATGAAGAGTTGTTCTTCTAGTTTGTGGATGAACAAATTGGCAAAGGACGGCGCTACGGTCGCGCCCATTGATGTACCTTGGGCTTGCCAATAGAACTGATCCAGAAAACGGAAGTAGTTTTTCTTAAGGACTACTTCTAGGCAGTCAAGTAGAAAATAGATTTTGGCAGTGGGTAATTCTGTAGATAGGAGGCACTCTTCTATACATCTCAACCCTTCTTCTTGTGGTATGGAGGTGTATAGTGATTGTATATCAATCCCACATAAATAGGTCTCTTCACCTAGTGGGCCAATCTCATTCAACCTGTTCAGCAAATCTGTTGTATCTTTAACACAAGTGGGTATACTTAGTGCTAGTGGTTGAAGGTACTGGTCCACGAATTGTGAGAGAGGTTCAAGGACTGACCCTATACCCGAGACTATAGGTCACCCTGGGGGTTGGGTTAGTCTTTTATGAATTTTAGGGAGTGTGTACAGCACTGGTATTCTTGGACACTCTGTTTTCAGGAAACCCCTTTCCATTTCACTTATAACATGATTTGTTGCTGCTTCATCAACCATCAAATCTATAACTCTTTTAATTTCCCATATGGGGTCGTGAAAGCATTTTACGTAATGACCAGGGGTGTGCAATTGTCTGAGGATTTCTGTTTCGTAGTCTGCTCTATCCATAATGACTATAGCACCTCCTTTATCCGCTTTCCTTATCACTACGTTATCATTATTTTGTAATGATTTCAATGCTTCTTTTTCTTTAAGAGTCAGATTCGATGGTGGTTTGCTTTTACTCATAAATGTTTGAGCCTCTTCCACTACAAGTTTAACATGTCTAGGTTTGTACTTTGTATCTCAGGGATAAATTTACTTTTATTCCTGAGTGAGGGTAATGGCATGGAATTTTCATGGTCTTTAAAAAACATTTTAAGTTTTAACCTCCTTATTGACTTTAAAAAGTCAATTTCCCATTCAATCGGGTCTAATGTGTAACTGGGTACAAAACCTAGCCCCTTCTGCAATACAGACATATCTTCATTACTTAAACTGTAAGATGATATGTTTACAATTAAATCATTTACCTCTAGGTTCTCCTTGCCTTCCTTGGGTACATCTCCCTCCTTTGTGGTGGTGGTGGTCTTTGGTTCCTCTTGTTTGTAGTTCTGCCGCTTCCCCCTGTCTGTGTCTGACGAATCCAGTTCTAAAAAAGACGGCTGGTAGGGTTCCCCTTGGCTGCTGTCCCCTTCGCTGCTGGATCGTGTCAGTTGCGATCCATTCCTCCTCCAATTCCCTCTGGGACGTCTCCTTGTTTTTCCGTTGCCGTTCCTCGGAGTCCCGGACTTGGGCGGACGGTCTCTCCAGGTGTATACCCTCTCCGTGGTGTAGTCCTGGGCGTCCCTCTGTAGCTTGGTCTGCTTGCCCGCCAGTATGTTCTCCTTCAGTTTCAACAGGATTTCCGCATGTTGTTTCTCCACTTCCGCTAGTTCGGTTCCGGTGCACTGTTTCACTAGCTCTGCTCTTCCGGTAGCGATCTCTCCCTGGATCGATGTGATCTTCACTTGTAGTCTTTCAATGGTGAGTACCATCAAGTCCATTCCGTACTTCTTCGTAATTTCTTCCCATTTTTGTATGTATATCGGATCGTCTCTGCATAAGGTGGGCCGTATATCTGATCTTAGGCCACGTGGTATCCTCTGCAATTTCACGTACTGGACCAGCGTTCTTTGGTGTAGTATAAGATTTAGTTCTTTTTTCTTTAAATTTAGGAGAATTCTTGCTGGTTCATGTCGTACTGTAGTGTCTGTAGTGTCCGCAAAATCTGTAAAGTTTTGTTCTGCTGCCGTTAAGATCCTAAGGACTTCACTGTCCGTATAGGCAAACGTGGTTAAGTTGCTTTGTGATGCCGCTGTGTCTACTTGAGACATCTTCTAGGGGTGCAGTGTGTAAATGGTAGATAAATACCACAGGTATATAGGAAAATAACTACCACTGTCCTCCTTATCTCGGTTGGTCTCTCTCCCACTGGACCGTTTCTTACCAGTAATAATCATATATAAGGAAAAAATTGGAAGAGGACTCATATGCAATCCAATCTGCAAGTGTTTATTGCGACATGTTTCGGGCAACACTGTGCCCTTTCTCAAGCATAAACTGACTCCCCACATGGGAGTTTAAATAGCATCACAAAAACCCGCCCCTCCAACTAATTAGTGCATACAAGCACCCTATTGGTGCAAAGAATACAAACTTAGTGTCCAAAATGTCCATAATGAATTCAAGTCCATATTGAAGTATTCCAGTTCGCGTGATCACCACCACCTTGGAGATGTACCAAGTATGAAACCAATAGGAATAAACGAGGCATGGTCTGTGAAACCTTTTTTGTAACTATGTAATGGATGCGTATATATAGATACATGGATTGTATCCACTTACAGTGTCTTTTGTATTATAGGTTGCTGATTAAAGTACCAGCTGAAATGAAGCTGGTAGTTACATGAATGAGTATGGTAGGCATAAACAAGTGCAGTTCCATAATAATATATGTACATAGATATAGATGTTTTACATATGTTTTTACCTAGGTACATCTCCAAGGGGGTGGTGATCACGCGAACTGGAATACTTCAATATGGACTTGAATTTATTATGGACATTTTGGACACTAAGTTTGTATTCTTTGCACCAATAGGGTGCTTGTATGCACTAATTAGGTTGAGGGGCGGGGTTTTTGTGATGCTATTTAAACTCCCATGTGGGGAGTCAGTTTATGCTTGAGAAAGGGCACAGTGTTGCCCGAAACATGTCGCAATAAACACTTGCAGATTGGATTGCATATGAGTCCTCTTCCAATTTTTGACTATGAATGGATAAAAGATCTAAACTCAAACCTACCAATAGGTTTACTACAATTTTTAATAAAAAACTGGAGAACAAAAGTTCCTTCTAAAGGAGAAATATTAGTTATTGTATAACAATAACCAAACGTGTGAAATAAACAAATAAAATATTACTCAGTGGGAAACAGAATTGAACATCAGTTTCTCTCCAGAACAGTGGAAAGTTGCCTTTATGTGGATTAAATGTGATTCACTGGGAGGTATCACTTAAAATACTAAGAAGGTCCATATTACATGTTGTACTCAATAAAATTGATAAAAATGCTTCCCCTTTGTGTTGGAGAGGATGCTTAGAGCAAACTTGTTAAACTTATGCTGGACATGTCCAAAAATATCCTCCTTTGGAGAGATGGGAGCTCTTTGATTGGGAATAAACTGCATAAAACCCATTTATAAACCCCAGAATTAGCTTTGTTGAATATCAGTATTAACCATGTTCCATCTTAATACAGAACAATTATTAGCCATATTCTTAGCAATTTGAGACTATTAATCAATAAGAACTGTAACTCAAATAATCTACTAGAGATGGCCGAACTCACTGAAGTTTGGTTCTGATTTTCAGCCAATCACAGACGTGGTTGACGATCCTGCCCCTAATGTTACTGGAAGTAACATTACAGGCAGAGGCCATGGGAAGGTAAGTAAGATTCTGGGGAGTTTTTTTGCAATATAAATACGGCAGTTAGGGTTGGGAGGGGAAAACATTTTATTTTAGGGTGGACATACCCTTTAAGTACAGGGTAATCATTAGGATTACCCTTAGAAAGTGCTTTGTGTTGTTTTATTTTCATTATTGTGAAATTTTGTCTCTTTTAGATCCCTCGATCTTTATGTAATGAACCCTGTGCACCAGGATACAGAATGGCTGAAATAAAAGGACAGCCCCTTTGTTGTTATGACTGTGTTCAATGTCCGGATGGGGAATTCTCCAATACATCAGGTAAATAAAAAAAACTAAATGTGACCGGCAGCTATTACAGCCAGAAAATTTAGGAAACTGATCTAAAAATGACCATTACATAAACAATTCAATGCCCCATGTGTAATTTGACCCACTGGCCAATCATTACGCTTCATAGTGAATTTGATTTTTAATTAAAATATTTAGTTAGAAATTTACTTCTATTTGTTCTGATCCCCTCCCGGTCCTTCTACTTTCAGTAGAAAAACTATTTTATATAAATATTAACTTGTATTGTTATATTGTCTTATATAGCACACATAGTTTTTGAAGCCCTTAACTGTTAGTTAATCCATTCACATCAGACTGACCCTGCCCTTAAGATTTTAAGGTCTACGTACCTCAACATACACACAGCTTATTATGGAGGAGGAGACTTCAAATAGTTGTAGACGAGGGTGGACTTGACCCCAGGACTCAAACCTGCAGTGCTTAGTCACTGTTCTAAGGATTTTAACTTATCTACTATAAAACATGTTACTCATCAATTTGAAATTCCTGAACACATGTATTTAAATTATTTTCCCACCTATAAAAACAAATCTTATATATTTTATATAAACATTTTTATATTACAGATGCAGCTGATTGCTTGAAATGCCTTAAATATGAATTGTCTAATAATCAGAGAACTGGTTGTATACCTAAAATGATAAACTACCTTTCCTATGAGGATTCTTTGGGGACTTGTTTAGTTTCCATTGTCTTGATTCTCTTCATCACAACCTCTTCTGTTTTGGGGATCTATGTGAAATATTGGGACACTCCAATTGTGAAAGCCAATAACCAGAATCTCAGCTGTCTCCTCCTCATCTCTCTCATGTTGTGTTTCCTCTGTACTTTATTATTCATCGGACATCCAACAAAGATTTGTTGTCTCATACGTCAAGTAGCCTTTGGGGTTGTCTTTGTTATTTCTCTTTCTTCTGTGTTGGCTAAAACTGTCACAGTTATTATTGTCTTCAATGCTACAAAGCCTGGGAGCAAACTGAAGAAGTATTTAGGAAGTAAACTGTCTATAATACTAGTTACTGTGTCCTCCTTGGTTTCAATTGGAATCTCAATTGTGTGGACAACTTTCTACCCACCATTTCCAGATGATGATACTTCTTCTACATATAACACCATTATCCTCCTATGTAATGAAGGATCTGTTAGTTTTTTCTTTTGTTTAATTGGTTACATGGGGACATTATCTGTGTTAAGTTTCATTGTTGCATTTCTAGCCAAGGATTTCCCTGACCGATTTAATGAAGCTAAAAACATCACATTCAGTATGTTGGTGTTCTGTAGTGTGTGGGTATCATTTGTCCCAGCCTACCTGAGCAGTAAGGGGAGTAAAATGGTGGCTGTAGAGTTATTTGCCATCTTATCCTCCAGTGCTGGGTTATTGGTCTGTATATTTTTCCCAAAATGTTATATTATATTTTGTAGACCTGAACTAAACACGAAAGAGTCTGTTGTCCGAAAAGCTTAGCAGTTTTTTGTTCTGTTTAATAACCATATCGATGTATGAAACATTAAACAATCAGTTTTTTAAAAAGTCCAGTTAAGCCTAAAAATCTAAGAATAATGACAGTGAATGCTAGCAATATTCCCATAAAATCAAGGGTCTAATTCAACAGAAGTAGCAAAATTTAACTTTCACCTTTTGTTACTGACAAGTTCGCCGCCAGGTCTCTGAAACATTGACATTAGACCAAGATTTTTAAATTTTAACTGAGATTTGGTTTTCAACCATGATTTTTTAATTTTCTCCCCACAACTTTTGAATACTTGCCCATGTTTTTTTAAAAACTTCCCACTTTCATTGCATTATTTTTACATTGATATGCATCTTCCCCTCTAACACTGAACACTGTCTGCTGTCCACACTTTCCTCTGTTTAATTGCATTATTTTGATATTGGTTCGCATCTTCCACTCTGCCTCCTGTATATCATAGTCTGGGGTGTTTATAACAAAAGCACCATTTGTTCTAATTTGCACTTTCTTTTCACTTATTGAGTCTGTCTCAACTCCTTCCCACTCTCGGATCTCAATCTAATAATTTTCTCTACCACCTTCTCTCCATCTATTGTCCTTGTCCTTCCTGCTCTATCCTCTTCTCTCAGCTCTAGCTTCACATCCTACGCTTCTGATTCTACCGCTGACCCACTAACAAACTACGATAATGCTATCTTATCCGCTACCATTGACTTATTTGTCACATTTTTAATTCCTCCCTGACCTCTGGGGTATTTCCTTATGCCTTCAAACATGCGTGTGTCAAGCACCTTCTTACAAAAACCTTGACTCCTCTGCTTCTCTAACTACTGCCCTGTGTACTTTTTACCCTTTGCTTCTAAACTCTTAAAACATCTTGTCTCTACATGTATTACTAACCACCTCCATGCTTATAACCTATTGGACCCATTGGAATTAGATTTCGACTGGGTCATTCAACAGAAACAGCCCTCTGTAAGGTTACTAATGACCTGCAAACTGCAAAATCCAAGGGCCATTTCTCTATCCTCCTCATTCTCCTTGATTTATCGGCTGCCTTTGATACTGTGGACCATTCTCTTCTGATGCACCACCGCCTTAAACTTATCCAAAGCTGAACTTATTATTTCCCAACCTAAACATGGACCTAGCTCACCCTTCTCTATTTTTAGATTGATTATGTTGTCTTGGAGTAATTTTGACTCCTCTCTTGCAATTTGTTAGAACATTAACAATGTCACCAGGACCTGTCGTTTTCTCCTTCACAATATTGCAATGATCCGCCCATTCCTCTCGCAACCCACTACTAAAATGCTTGTGCATGCCCTTGTACTCTTCCATCATACTGTAATATTCTTCTACTTGGTCTCCCAGCCTGTCATTTGTCCTCTCTCCAATCAATCCTGAACTCAGCAGTTCGGATCACTTCACTCTCCTCCAAGCAAGAACCTGCAACCTTGATACTGCAGTCTATGGGGTGGCTTCCTATCAAGCAAAGAATCATATTTAATAGCCTTTTTTTGACCTTTAAACCTCTACAATCTGCTGCACCCCCTTACCTATTTTTTCTTTTGGCCCCATATATTCCTGGCTGTGCCAAACCCCGAATGAACAATGCCTCCTCCAACCTTAAACCATTCTCTCTTGCTGATATATATATATATATATATATATATATATATATATGATTGCTTGCACTTATCCCCTTGTTTGTATACTCTGTATTTTATTATGTACAGTGCTGCGTACCCAAGTGGCACTTTATAAATAAAATTATACATATAAACATTATGCATAAGCAATAGTTGCATTGAAATGGAGTAGTTTTTGAAGGGTAACTTCAGTTAAATGCCATACCAATCTTTGAAAGATGACAGAATCTGTCAGAATCTATATAAAGTTTAGGAAGATTGTTTGAGGCTGCCACACACCTAACGATCCCTAGGGCCAATCCCTTTACTACAGTACAGGAAGCCGAACATGAACAAGGAGAATTTTCCATCAATAACAACCAATTCGAATGTTGAAGGTCAGCATCGGAAACAGACATTTCGCATGTTACACACATTACCCAAAAAGGACTAAACACATTGGTACTGATGGGATTGGCCCTTTGTCCATAATGTGTGTACCCAGCTTTAGGCTTGAAGGCTAGAAATTCTGCACTTAACATATTACACTGAATATACTGGCCTATAGATTCATCTGTAGTTTCATAGTGACAATATATGGCTTTTGTGAAAAAACATTTTGGGATTTATTTGAAGTGTGCACCTCTTCTATATTCTGCCTCTGCCTCTATCAGGATGAAGGAGACATAGTGTTCTCCGAAACGTAGTGTGTTTGTGTGATGCAATAAACAGACTTTTTTCTGAGAAACAGTGTGCGCTTCCATCAACCCCTTTTCTGCTTGTGCTATAGCTTGGAGTCCTTAAGGTAGAGGACTGAGAGAAGCAGCACCTGGAATACAGTGGAACATTGCCTGAAGGAGTGCCTAGGCCCATACTTATATTATAGGGAACATTATAATTTCTTCCTCTGGAGTGACAGGTCTTTCCTTGTAAATGGTGTGATTTCAAATGATGATTTATCAGAATCTAAAGCTCAGGTTAAAAATCCAGAAATAGTTTTGCAGTAGTGGCATCTTTTTTCTAAAGGTACCATTTTTTGTAAATTAGATTTTTTAAGCACAGATACCCTTTAAACAAACACCAGAATCCCTTAAGTGCAACCATTACCAGGGAAAATGCTACACTACACTAAACCCGTAAATAGAACCAAAACTTATTTTAAAGGGTCACTATACCCAGTCAAACAACTTTACATTTTCTGAAACTACAATTTGAGAGAAGTAAAATGGGGGTTCTCACATATTTATCTGTGGCTTTGTCTTTAAATTATTAATTTTTAGTTACTGCTCCTAATTCCCCCACCCTCCCTTACTCACTGCCTTCTTGTAGTGTCAGCGACACTTATAATTTCTGCACAGCCTCACCATGGACACTGCTCTAATTACACATCTCCCTCCCCCTGTCTTCTTTTCTCTGTTGATTCTCATAATTGTTGCAGAAAGTGTGCTGGCAGGCAGCTACAGATCCTAGTAAGAGGTCATGGGTTACATATTACAATCTCTGCCTCTGGAGTGACAGGTCTTTCCCTGTAAATGTTGTGATTAAAATGATGATTTCTCAGGATCTACAGCAATCCCGAGTGAAGCCATGAAAATACTTTGCTAGTTGGCAGGTGTAATACTTGGGATTGTTTGAGAAAAGCAACGAAAACTGATCAACTCAAATGCATGTTACAGCAGGTTAAACTTCTTCCACAAGTAATACAAATCCCGAGTGAAGCCATGAAAATACTTTGCTAGTTGGCAGGTGTAAAACTTGGGATTGTTTGAGAAAAGCAATGAAAACTGATCAACTCAAATGCATGTTACAGCAGGTTAAACTTCTTCCACAAGTAATACAATTGATCTCTTACTCTTTAGCAAATTGATGGTAAAATAGTATTACAAGAAGTGTTGATGCTGCAATAGGAGACATGGCAGAGATAGACTTTTTTGCTTGATCGCTAAACTTTCACACAGCACG